>CABFOW010001482.1:0-54449 GCA_902141385.1 Timema californicum
CACCGCGAAATAATCACCACGGAGCTCCCCCGGAGGGGCTTCCCATCCGTCAAAGGTTTCAACACAAACGGGGGGGTCCTCCTTAGACGAACCCTCTGGCGGAATCAACAATATTTGTCACTGTTCGTACGTACACCTTGTTCTTTTGTTAGGTCAGTCCATTTCATGTTTTTTGTATTCTCGTCCCGTAAATACTCAATCTCATTTCTTTTCATCAATGTTCTACTTTTATTTTTGGTAATCACCCACCGGCCATCAAAAGCTTCGGTCTCGTTTTGTTTGATGATGGGAATTTCGGGTCTGAATCCCGGATGGGTGTGCTAAGGGTGTTTACTTCTTCTAAGTAGATTCCCACCCTCTCTTAACCTAAATTTCACCTCAATATTATCCTTCTACCAGTACCACATTAGTGTAGATATTTAGTTTGCCCGGAAGGTTATTAAAACACGATTCAAAGAACGTATCTCTTGATTGTTTTTTGTTTGTTTAGGAGAGGGGTTTTATGGGGGTAAGGATGAGAGCTGGAAAGGTAAAAAAAAAACACTCCACAATGTCAGCCCACAAGCGAGCCATACCGGCTGAGCAGCGGCCGTCTTTTGACGAAGATAGTGCCAAATTTTGTGGTTAGAGGGTGTAATGTGGTCAGCACAGCGGACCCCCCCGACCATTAATCTCAGTTTTCTAGAGTGGAGCAGCTGCATTTTCATTAAAATAGATCCTAATTAGTGCCTCACGAGATTGAGCTACTTCCGTTCCAGGCCCACAACTTCACAGAAAATCTGGAAGCACTGGGGATTGAACCCGCAACCTCTGGGATCTGTAGCCAAGAACTCTGACCACATAAACGGTTGGGGAGGTTAAAACTCCTAACAAAAATAATATTAATTTAATTTAACTCAATTCAACATCTTATCTTGGATGGTATTCCGTCAAGGGTACCGGGTTCTTCTTCCGGTATATTTGAAAAATTTATTATTGGTTAGATGTAGGTTCTCCATTTCAGAGTGATGAATTAACGGCTGGGGTTTGGGTGTTGTGTCTGTTCAAGACTTAAGATAGTTTATGAGTTGTGTGCTGATATAATCACTTAGTTTAGAAAGTGCACGTTAAATACCTCAACTAAAATAAATAAAATGGTTAATCTTATATTATGATAGAGCCAAAGTGCAATCATTCAGGGCAAATGGAGTGTGAATCCTGTTAAAGTACATTTATGCTTCATTTGTATATATTCCTTTGAGGAAAAAACAAATCTAAGCTATATCTTGTCGCTGTTGACGCCTACATATTACAAAAGAGTGGCGCTTGGTGGAATAGTGACACAAATGACGTTCTGCGACTTTTAAATGTTATTTTTATTATTATATCATTAGCACCGCGTCTGACTACCCGTTCGGGTTGTACGCACTTACGCTAGTGTGTAATGTTAGGGTGATTGTGAGATGAAATGGAGGATCTACAGTTTAACGTGGAATCCGAACCACGGTGGAGGCCTGGCATTCCCCACATTCACACGTTGTGATTAATACACGTCTTGTTATTTTTATTATATGTTATTATTATGGAAGACAAAACTTGTTAATAAAACATCTCTATATTGTATGTAGTATTATTTATTTGAAGTAATTTATCGGTATGCAATTTCTGAACCGATTGATTATATCAGCACACGAACATTTCTATGAGCGAGAGTGAAAGACCCTACCAATTTTCCTGGGAAAGGTATTTTCACATATCTTCCAGAGTTCTTTTTCATGCCATAATCGACATGGGACCGACGGCTTTACTTCACCTGAGAAGGAAGCTGTGATACGGATATTTATCACTCAAGAATAATCAGTCGACCCCGGCTATGTTTGAACCCACGATCATCAGGTCCTGAGACGAGCACCATAACTCAAGACCAAGGTCGAACATTTAGTACTCTTAAGGCGTTTTAATAGTCAAGCAGAAACTCATAAAAGCCAGAAACCAAGTGGGTTTATAACGCTTCTCGGTGGAGCTGTCCGGCAATAGGAGAACAGGGGAGGAGAAAAATACAAAGGATAATACAATGTGTGTTGTGGTCCCTTTATTATATGGCATCATTCTCTTCTCAAAGCTCCATTCTACGCTCCTATACCAGTTACGTTTCGTTTCCCGGACATTTAGCTCTTAATGATCAACAGAAATATGTGGAGTTTTTTACTTTTCAGAGAGGAAAATGTCAAAAGTTTATATGGGTAGAAAGTCTTAAAAAATAGTTTTGTGTTCATTTCAGTGAAGAACAAAATCATGTACTGTTAAAGTTTATGGTTAGCATCTAACCTAAGCACAACTATGACTGGCAATAATAGCTCATATACCTAGGCAGCCACCTTAGAAATATTGGAACACATTACTAATTCTGCCACTTGATTCATTTTTCTCCTGATATTATTGGGAGTAAGTTGATTCCACAATACATAGCTGCGCCCGTTTAATAGAGAACAAGTTGCTACCACAACTGCCCACAGAATCTGCCCCCTTTTGCCGGTACGGCAGGGAGTTATTTATCGGTCGTGTCCTGAGAGCTTGGGTTCTATACCAATAACCGCGTTCAGATTCATGTCTCGGTTGGTAGACTTGGATTAAATCAGTTAACTAGGTGGAGGTTAGGCGGGAGTAAGCGAGCCGTAATGTAGATTTTTGAGTTAGAACTTTCCATAGCTTAAGCGAGAGGCTAGAGTTTCAAGGGGAAATGCATTATTTCATGAAATTTAAATTTAGTAAAAGAGAAGGCTCAATTCCATCAAAAGAAGGAATTTTATTTTATATTATTTCAATAATAAAATTTGAAATAAATATATAAGTTTTTCTGAAAAATGTGAAGGCACACACTTGCCTGTATAGTACTTAAATCAAAATACCAAAGTCATTCAAAAATCAAAATAATATAAATGGAATGGAGCTCCCCTGTAATAAAATAACCATAAATGTCTTTTAATCTACTCTTAATTCAATTTTTTTTCTCATAAAACGTAATATTATAAATTACGAGACACAAATATATTGCTCACACCTGTATATAATTTTAAGCTAAACGTTCAAATAATTTTCATCAAACTTTGTTCTCAATATTAGTTTATCTTCTGAAGTATTATTCACACATGATGCTAGTTAATTTTTAAAGTCTTACGGGAAAAATAGTTACTTGGTTTAAAAATATATACATGGAGCTCACTCAGAATTAATAAAATTGATTTTCTCCAAATTTGGTGAGAGTAATTATTTTTTTAATATTAATTTAGGTACGATATTAATTACAAGCCCACGTCCCAATATTTGCTTAGTTTACGCTTTAAAATATCATTTCATCACCGTAGCTACTTATCTACGTTGAATATTTACTTAATCGAAATTTTCTTTCGGCACCGCGTCTTACTTACCTTTTAGGGCTATACGCTAATGGTTTTAAGGATTACGAAGGCTATAGTTATAGGAAGTGCATCCACATTTGCGAGGACGGAGAGTGGAAAACCATTTTAGAAATCCAACTTCAGTACACCCGACCGATATTCTAACCTCAATTTCCCCGTCATCGTCAGTATAGTCTATTGTGATAATAGTGCCTTAGAACATGTGGCCATCGAAGTGGGTAATTGACACTTAAGATTGTTTGCTAAGTTTAATGTTGATGTACATAGTTAAAAAAGGTTCTTTATCTAATGAACTGACGACGAAAAACACCAAAAAAATAAAACGTGTTAATCTTTACTCAGTGCATAATTCAAAAGTGATTCCAATATAATCCGTATCAGATCGACCCAACCTTTGCTCAGAGTGCAGAAGAAAGTGATAGCTTTGAGGGTGAATTCAACAATTGTTTCTGTGTTTTAATAAATAATTCCGTAATCCGACACCTTAGCTCAATCGGTAGCATGCTTGCCTACTGATATAAGGGACCCTGAGTTCAATTCCTGGAATGACCTAAAAATATATAATTGGTGAATTGGTGAATTTCACAATAATAAATTAACGGCCGGGATCTGGATGTTGTGCATGTTCTAGTCTCAAGTTAGATTAAAAGGCATATGAAGCTACGACAGGCCTAGCAAGCCGGTAGTGGAAAATATATGGCGTGAATAAAAAATTGACTCAGACCACGGACTGGAAACAGTAATGGATGTAAGAATAAATAATTACGTAACCATGCAGACTCATATTCACCTGGTGTTCTAAGGAACATAGAAATTCCAGAAAAGAACGTTGCAATGTTTGCTCACCATACAATTTAAGTTAATTTTCTATCAAGTGGCTTATAGCATAGTATACAAACCTTTTTCCAGGGCACAGAAGAAATGAGTTCTAGGAGTGAATGTCATAATATTTGATCTGTGTACAGTCTAAATAAATAACACATCATCACATCCATATTTATGCCTGATGTTCCAAGAAACGCGCTAACTCTGAAAAAGAATGTTATACTGTTTGTTCACTGTAGAATATAATTAAATAAATTCATTGTATCATAATTTCTGAATGTCTAGCCAGTGCACAAAGGGAAGGGCAAACCCCGGAAGGGGACGTCTCAATGTTTGCTCACTGTACATATGTTGAGTAATCCCCGAAGCTGTCAGGTGCACGAAAAACTAGTTGGTTTCATTGTCGCCCTCAGCAATCACCTCCTTTGGCCGTCCAAGGCAACTCTCGTACAATCATGTAGCTTTTATTAGGGGAACATAAAATAAAGGTGGTAGATAGAAAGATAAGCGTGACAATGATTTGAATAATGTTTCACTCAAATTAACCGTACTCTATATTTAGAGTGTAAATTGAATTCTGATTTCTAGCGAGTGTGGGACTCTCAGATGTGTTTATAGTAAAATTGTTTTATTATTGAAATTCAAAAAAGCATCTTGACAATAGTGAATTTATGGTAAAACCATTAATATTGTAAAACCTGTATCCATGCATGGCGATAATATTCATTTATCAAAATAAACCCAGTAATAAAAAAATTGATATTTTAATGGTTAATAAATCTTACATATCTCTTCTGAACGCCTGACTAAGTGAAGCAGACATTTAAAAAATAACAATCAAAGGCTTTGTATACCATCTATATTTATTCATAATCAGTTAATATGGAGATGCCTGCTTCATTGGCCACATGGTTTAAGGCGTCACTCTCGTGTTAGACTAGACTGGTGATGACTGGGAGATCGAAATTTAAATCCTGGTCGGGTGTACTAAGGGTGGTTCTTCCAAAATGGCCCTCTACGCAAATACGGGTACACTTCCTCTAAATTCAACTTTACTCATCCTCAGATAATTAGCATAATTAGTATATAAGTTAACTATGAATATAACATGAACAGGTAGCAGGATGCCAGGCGCTATATTATATAGCAAGACGCCAAACTATATATAACTATACGGACGAACAATTTAGTCTACGTCAAATGATTTATATAACAATAGCATATCAGATATTGTAAGTTAATTTTGGAAAGGCCTCTTTTTTTAACATATTTATAATAGGCAATTATAATTTTAATGCTATTAATTAAAGCAGTGTTCAATTTTAATTTGGTGTATTTATTTGTCGAATAATAAACTATATCATGATACAAAGTAATGTTCTTTTTAAATAGTCGTCATACCCAAGACCGGCTGGGTGGTAGGACCCGGTAAAAAAAAGTACTATTTACGCCACCGAAGCTAATATATATATATATATATATATATATATGAAGAGCTTTGCAATATGGTGCTGGAGAAGACATGAGAAGATCGGGTGGACAGGCAGGGTGATAAATGATGAATTCCTAAGAAGAATGGTTGAGAAAAGAACCATTTTTGATGTGATTCTTCGGTACAAAACAAATTGGATGCATCGAATCCTTAAGAGGAAGTGTCTTTTGCCAGATGTCATAGAAGGAAGGGTTGAGGGAAAGAGGAGCTTAGGAAGGAGGAGGATTCAAATATTGAATAACTTGTAGGAGAGAAGAAAATTCTGGGAGCTGAAGTTGGAAACACAGTACAGGGTGCATTGGTGGTCTAAGTTATTATTATTATTATTATTATTTAGCACCACGTCTTACTACCCGTTCGGGTTATAGGCTTTAAGTACTAATTACGCTAATGGATTCGGAATTGGGAAGGTTGAGTTAGAGGAAGTAAACCCGCATTTGCGTGGAGGGATAGTGGAAAACCATTTAGAAAAAACCACCCTCAGTTCAGCCGACAAAGATTCAAACCTCGATCTCCCCGTCCTCAGCAGTAGAGCTCAACACGACTAGCGCGTTAGCCAACTACGCCACCGAGGTGGGTTTGTCTAAGTTCACTGACAAAAGGAATTGACCTGTCGTAAGAAAGAACAGCTAATAAAAATAGTTTCAATTTCAGCAGCGTGTCGTGGAGTGTCACCAACTTCCAGGTTAAGCAGAGCTGGTTGAAACTATACCTGTGATACATCTCCCATTCTAGGTTCCCCATTTGACCAATAACACATAGGCCTTACCATATATATGAATTAATGTTCGGTGGTACCTTGGTTCGATTCCTATGCCCAGGTGTCATTTTTCAATTAATTTCAATTTAAATTGACTGATAAAGCCTGAACCAGACGTTACACCACTGTTCGGTTTTATTTAGGTAACAGTGGAATATAAATCAGTGGAACAGTTTAACTGTCTGTTTGAAGTACGAAAACAAATCTTAGATTAAAGTAAACTATTAAATTGATCTCGATTTAGCGGTTGTCAAATAAAGAATGCAGAAAATATTTCTGAGAAAATTTGTGTGTTTCGAGCTTTTATTTTTCTTCTTATCATCGCGTCTTACTACACGTTCGGGTTATACGCAACGTATATTTACGCTAATGTGCTAGCAGTGAGGAAGGTTTCATTTAAAATAATTGTGCCTGAACTTGCGTGGAAGGAGAGTGAAAAATAAATTAGGAAAAAACACCCTCAGTACACTTGACTGGGATTGAACCCCTGATCTCCCTGCCGCCGGCAGTCTAGTCTATTCGTGAGTGAATCTTGTACCTAATTAATCGGTAAGTTAGAAGTGTGAAGGGCACTTAACTCGCTTCCTCTTTCATTAGACCTTAAATTCACGCTATAAAATATATTTATAAACACTTTAAACGAAACGTCCCCTCTGTTTCATCATCAGCGGTGAAAAGGGCGATGGCACCTGTGATAACCTAGAGCAGTTCACGGACAGGAGCACGTGGGCAGCTCTCTCGATAGAGGTGAGAAATCCGGCCACGTTGTGTATAGAGGGCGCGGTAATTACAGGCGGGTCAAAACCTCCCTCCCGAGGTTAATGAGGTCTAATCACGTGACTCCTTGTAATTTTGCCGGGCAGAGTTTCTCTAAACCGCCGGTATTAACTAATCAAGGCGGGAGTGTAGGGAGCGTGAGTTCAGGCCGGTGTTTTTGCAGTTTTTATAGCAATACCTTTTTTTGGTCAAAATAAATAAAATAGGTCTCCATTACAAAACATAAAGTTTAATTTTCGTCATGCGGTTATATCAACAATTGTTGAATATCCGTCATGAGCATAGTGGCATGAGATGAGAAACTTTTAAAATGAAGACAAAAATTTGTCATTAAATTCCAGGACACCCTTGACAGACATTCAACAACTGTTGATATCACCGTGTGAAGAAAATTAAACGATGTTTTTATACTGAAGCCATTGTGATTAATTTTGGCCAAGAAATGTTTTGACATAGAAACCTCAAAACACTGCTCTTATCCCGCGTTCCCTACACTCCCGCCTTATTACAAAGCATCCTATCTCCAAGATTCCACCTGAGGTGACATTGTAAATCTAGTAAAGGTGTTCACAGGGAAATGCCCCTCTTGTCCACCTATCCTCCACCACCAAGTAATAATTAACATCTGAGTTATTTAACGTGCACTTTCTGAACAGACTGATTATATCAGCGCACGAGAATGTATATGAGCGAGCGTGAAATGCTCAACCAACTGTGTCTGTAAAAGTATTTTCACAAAACTTCCATGGTTCTGTTTCACGCCACAATCAACATGGGAGCGACGGCATAACTTCCCTTCCAAAGGAAGTTGTTCGATGGATTTTTATCACTCAACAAAAATCCGTCGACCTCTTTTGGGTCTTGAACCCATGATCATTGTTTCCTAAGGTGAGCATTATACCTAAAGACTACTCAGGTCGACCACAGAGTAGTGAACACTTATTTCATTTGTTTATGTTTTTTCTGCGTGGTAATCGTACATATTGGCACAGTTAGATCTTGGTATAAATAAAGTTTTAGAAGATCCGAATATTTTTTGCAGTTATTTTACTATATGATTAGTGTTATTTTATAGATATTGATAATATCCATCAAAAGCTATAGCAGAAGATAGCATTACTTGACGTGTAATATATAAAAATGCTTTGAGTAACTTTTATAACTAAAATAGTTACTTTTTTTTATCGGAATAGGGCTGTTTACAAATAGACTATTTTGAATTATTGATTTAACTTTCGTCAGACATAGATATTAGATATTATTTTGGAAAATCAATATTGGTCTATACCCACTTCGGTGGCAGTATGGTTTAAGGCCCCACTCTTACAATAGACCAGACTGCAGATGACGGGGAGATTGGGGTTCCAGTTTCTGTCGGTTATACTGAGGGTAGTTTTTCCTAAATGGTTTTCTTCTCTTCCTATACACAAATGCATGTACACTTCCTCTAGATTAAGCATTCCTCATCCCTAACTCATTAGCTTAATTAGTACATATGCGAATAGCCTGAATAAGAAGTAATACGTAGTATATATATGTATATATTTATTTGTTTATATTTTACGTGTAACTAGAAATCGTGACGAAGATATTTTTTTAATAAATTCAGGACTTCCTTTGACAGAGGTAGTTAAAAATATATAAATATTTGACGCCAGATAAAGGTCTTAGAAAAAAAGGTCAAGTTTGTCTTTTTTCTTAATTAAATACTAATGCGAGATATCTATCACAGGAAAGAGGAAGTGACGTAAAATACTTGTCCACCCTGTGGCTGCTGGTGAGTTGAAGGCGGACTGGGTTCGAGTTTGCGTCTCGGATCGTTACATCTCCGGCCTCGAGGATGTCGACTAATTCCCGTCAATTTAACAAACCAGATAAGAACAAATAAAACATGATAGCGTTCTATCCTCGGGTTTTTAGATTTCTCACTTCAATAAACACTCAACTAAGACACGACCTTAAAATTATATAAATAAATACATATATATCACGTCAATAAACGCTTGACCAAGACGTGACCTTGAAAATATATTGAGAAATAAATAATTCTCATTTCAATAAACGCTCAACTAAGACGCGACCTTATAATATATCGAGAAATAAATATTTCTCACTTAAATATACATTCAAATTAGACGTGAGCCTAATAATTCATCAAGAAAAAAATATTTCTTAATTCAATAAACGTTCAATCAAGACATGACCTTAAAAATACATCGAAAAAAAAATGTGTTACTTCAATAAACACTCAATCAAAACGCGAACTTGAAACTACACTGAGAAAACAATATTTATCATGTCAATAAATACTGAATCAAAACGCGACCTTAAAATATCCACTCCACATAGGTGGACACGTGGACTGTGGTGCCAATCTAGTTTTAGCCGGTTCCATAACTGATTGGCTTGGAGTCCGAATCCTGGGTGAACTTTTCCTGAAGGATTGTATTAATATTCATAGTAATTTGTTGGCAAAGAGAATTACAATAATTGACAATTAGAAAAGAATAACTTTAATTTACATTGAATCAATTTAAAATTTTGCAAGTAACGTTAATTAGACAATGACAATAAATATAATATTAGTGTTAAATGTGAATTTTATTGTTGTAATAAAGTAAAAAAATTGTAGGTATAGGATACATAATTAAAGTTTATGTTGTCATAATAAATTGAATGAAATAAAAATAACCAATAACTCACAAATATATAGCTATTAATGAAACATAGGTTTATAAAAACCTCATATGCATAATTTGTATTTGCAATAAGTAATTATTACGTTATTATAAGTACGTACCTATTATATTGACTCATGCAGAGTTATGTTGGTTAAGATAAAATATGAAAAAAATTTAATGAAACTAGTAGTTAAAATAACCACGAAACTCTTAAAAATATGTACTATGAAGTTTAATTTTGATGAACTCACAATAAATGTGATATAAGATAATATATTAAAATATGTTTAGTTTTAGGAACAATATTAGAGAAACATGTGAATAATGTATTTAAGTTTTGGAGAACTATTATTATTAATAGCAGTTTAGCACCGGGTCTTATTATCCGTTCTGGCTAAACGCACTTACGCTAATATGTAATTGTAGGGTCTACACCAGGGGTCTCCAAATATTTTTTATGGGGGTCCATTTTAAAAGCTCTACATACTTCCTCGGTCCAGCAAAACTTCAACAGTGACTCAGGTTCAAGCCCTATAGGACTATACTAATTAAAAAATATGATCATTCCTTTTAGTTATTTTACTTATTTATTCCTGCTGGCCTTCGATGTCCATTACCCGCCCATCACCGAGATGACATCATTTCTTCTGTTTATTGCTATCTCGTCAAGGTCCTTAACAATGTATCTGCGGTCAGTATGCAGACCGCGGTCCGCCATTTTGTGACCACTGGTGTAGGCCCTAAGGCGTCACTATGGCAATCGACTGGATTGTAGGTGAGGGGGATATCAGGGTTCGGATTCTGGTCAGGTGTACTTCACATTATCAGGTCGTCGAACTAAAATATGTATCGGTTCTAGTTCTTGATAGTACAGTTATATTTCTTGATACTACGGTTATAGTTATTTATAGTACGTTTCTAGTTCTTGATAGTATGGCTATAGTTCTTGATAGTACGGTTTTAGTTATTGATAGTACGGTTCTAGTTCGTGATAGTACGACTATAGTTAGTGATAGTATGGCTATAGTTCTTGATCGTACGGTTTTAGTTCTTGATAGTACGGTTCCAAACGAACGTATTAAGATTACGATTTTAGTTTTAGTTATAGAAAATAAGTGTTCCCTTTTTTCTAGGTTCTGGTTCTATTTATTTATTTTATTTAATAGTATATTATTATTATTATAATAAAATAGGAAGTTAACTACATAAACAGATTATAAAAAATTATTTACATAAAAACTACAAAATACCTTATCAAAACATTCTGATAAAAGGGAAAATTGAGTATTTCAAAATAAAATTAGCTCAAGGGCATGCATATGATACAATTATGATTATAAAAATTTAGAAACTTTATTAATTGATAAGAACCTTTATGAACTTAAAAATATATCGATTCTAATTCAGGTTCTGGTTCCTTAAATATATATAGCTGTTAATTTCTAGTTCCGGTTAAACTCCCTGCTCATTACTATCTTATTAGTTGGAATTCGTTGAGCCCGGATAGGTAATAATACGTTTGTGTGTATATGGGAAGCGGGGGNGGATAATAAACAAATAAACTAACAATAAGGATAATTATTTGTCTCTTATGATTGTCCTGCAGCCCGTCCGTATGAAAGAAGGGCGTAGCTCCTTATTAAAGGACAGTGACACGCTCTCACGTGTGTTCGTGAGTCACAAAGGTGGGCCCCACCCAAGACAACTCAATCATGGAGGTGTGAGACCTCCACGGGGGTCGAATAGTGAAGGGCTCACTACGATGACGGGGCATTTTTCTCTTTTGACGCCTCTAAAAAGAGCGACATCGCGAAGACAGACCTCCACGGGGGTCGAATAGTGAAGGGCTCACTACGATGACGGGGAATTTTTCTCTTTTGACGCCTCTAAAAAGAGCGACATCGCGAAGACATTACTGTGACACCAAGTCCGGTTTCGTCACGTTGGAATCTAAATTAATTTTATTGATGGTGAGCGTGCGTTATAAATAATAATAATAATAATAATAATAATAATGATAATAATGATATTTTATTTTCCTTGTTTTGGGGAGGACATATGGATGTAGTATAGATAAATATGTGCTTTTTTTTCTGAGTGTTATTTTAAACGATTTTCTTACCAATTAACATCTGGGCGATGATATCATTGGATCGTTCTTAGATGGGTCGATAATTTACTATCATAATTAATATTATAGAATAGATTATACTATAAACTATTATATATATTATAGCATATTATAATATTATGTCCGACACCTTAGCTCAGTCGGTAGCGTGTCTGTATACTGAGCTATGGGTCCCAAGTTCGATTCCCGGCATGGCTGAAAATACATCACTAGTGAAATGTGGGTTTACCCTTTCACAGTGATAAATTATCTGCCACGGACTGGATGTTGTTCCTGTCCTAGTCTTAAGTTAGATTATATGCTACGACAGGCCTAGCAAGCTGGTATTGGGAAATAAATGGCTTGAATAAAAAACTGACCCAGGCCAACGGCTGGAAACAATAATGGATGTAAAAAAGAATAAATAAATAGCATTGTAAAGTATTTCAACTATAGCATGCAATACCGCTATACACACTCATATTAAATATTAAATTGTGTATTAAAGTATTTTATTTTACATTTTAAATTATTTACATATGTACTTCATATACTTACACACAATGCATATATATATACATATATTTACAAATTTAATATCAAGAAACCCACTTCGGTGGCCGCCAATGCGAGCAAATGTAATCTAAATTCAACCTTCATAATCCCTAACACATTAGAAAAATTAGTATATAAACGTATAACCAGAACGGGTAGTAAGACGCGGTGCTAATAATAATAATAATAATAATAATAATAAAAGTATATAGACGTATAACCAGAATGGGTAGTAAGACGTGGTGCTAAAAATTATGATGAAGAAGATGAAACAATTTTCTAAACTTTATTGGGCGCATTCGAATTGAGGAATAAAGTATACCTGCCAGCCAGTCCACATGGATTGCGGAACAACCTGTAATCCCATTCAACTCCTAACCACTAACCTAACCTAGCCCAACCTAACCTAACCTAAGCTAACATAGCCCAACTTAACCTAACCTAACCTAGCCTAGCTTAATTTAACCTAGCCCAATTTAACCTAGCCCAACTTTACCCTAACCTAGCCTAGTTTAGCCTAATTTAACCAAGCCCAACTTAACCCTAGCCTAACCTAGCTTAGCCTAATTTAACCTAGCCCAACTTAACCTAACCTAACCTAGCTTAACCTAACCTTCATGTTCCATTTTGAACAACGTTATTATGAATATAGTTTTTACTCCGCAGTTCGTGTAAGGGTATTATCGAGCTCGGGTGAGGTGTCCCGCAATTAATTGTATGCACCGATTTTATTGGGTATTGCTTTTACATTATGATACATTTAATTTGGATTCGTTATGCGGACATATAATAGCTGAAATAATAATTAGTCATTAATTAATTCATTCCAGGTGTTAACATATATTATTATGAACATTCTCTTGATTTATAGTTTCTAGATTTTTCCAATCTAAAGCATCGTGTTAACAACTTAATTTATACATTCAGGAAAATTATTCAACATTAAAGAGAGGAATATCACAAACATATAGGAGAGAATGTTCTTCATTTTCAATTAAAAATTAGAAACCATATACATTCCATGGTACCCTGATGGTTAGAAATATTAACTTGACGGATCTGCATTATGGCACTCTTTTATAAACAATACCATAGTGGAACACGTCAGGGTAGTCGTTTTTATCTTTCATGGTAAATGAAGGTTACAAACAATCGAATGGAATTAATTTGATTAAGTTCAAAAATGACGGCTAGACACAGGAACCGAACTCGGGACCTTTGACCTAGGGTGCCATTGCTCTACCACTGAGGTATGCAGCGTTCGTCCTGTGTTAAGTGTCATTCTTAACTCATATTTTAAGACAAAGTCTGGGATGGACGTGTGGAATCATCAGATACATATGAGCGATCATTAGTATCAGATACCACAGACATCTGTGACTTGGTGTGACGAGGGGGGTGAGGGAGGAATGTGGCTGGGGCCGTTAATACGGGACCAATCCTGTACCGCTCAGTGGTTGAACTTTGACGCGCTAAGTCAAAGGTCCTGGGTTCGATCTCCTTGTCCAGGTGTCATCTTTCAATAGAGCCGATTTATTTAAATTAATTGAACTGTGGTTTCTTTCATACGGACATTCCCCGTAATTACAATTTGTAGCATGTGTGTTAGCCGGCCCCGTGGTGTCAGTGCACCAGGCTACGAGTCTAGGAGTCACGGGTTAAATTCCCGGCTGGTACCTTGGGTATTTTTTCCCGAAAGATTAACTACCCAAACGGTCACCAGGGTTTGGTTAGTTAGGCTTAAGTTAAATCTAAAAGTTTCCACTAGTTCCACACCCTCATACTCACTATCACCATCATCTCATCTCATCGGGACATGGAAAGAGCCTCCACGGAAAGGATGTACAATTAGTACATTCGGGCGTCCCCTGGGGTACATTAGTACTGGCTAATATTTCCACAAACAGGACTATGAATCATGTAGCCCAAACGAACAATATTATTATTATTATTACTAAGTAATAACATGTTTATTTATATTAATCCTATGGAAGCTAGCTCAAAAGAAAATGTTCCATATTCAAAAACATTGGATGTTGAGAGAAACAACCCTTTGGATGTTCACAATCTCCGATACGAGCAACAGGTGTGCTGAAAGGTCTAATGGTTAACGGTGTCTTCACTTCAGTTTATAAATCAATCCTGAACCTCCAAGTGACAGAGCACATTCACCCCTCCCCCATTCCCCCCTTCCTCCCCTAGCCACCCAAACCTCTTGTTCTGATGCTTCTACCAACATGACGGTGGCTTTGTGTATGTCGTTGACGTGTCGACAAGTCATTCTACCGGCAGTTGGCAGACCTTGCAGGCGAGAGCTTCTAATCAGATACATTTACCTGAGATTTATTTCAGTTGGCTACCCACTTCATGTGTTCGAATGCTCTAAAGCTTGATTCACATGTTCAGTGAAAATAGAAAGCAGAATCTGCTTTATTAGCACAGCAACTCACACGTTGAACGTTGACCCATGATGCATTGCAACACTCACTTAAAACAGCTGATTTTATTTAATATTGGATAAACATATATTTTAAATCATTCTCCCGATGTATGTTTTCAAATTATAACGCTGTGTCATGGCACAATCCAATACATCAATAAACACGCTTTATATTAACGGGTTATTTCAAATCTCCTCACTATGGCCAACGAAGATGTCTGCTAGCTTCTGGCTATAGAGCGCATGCGTTATACTGATATCAGACAGCTGGTTCTGAGATTTGATTGGTTCTCCTGTGCTGAAATCTCAGGCAGAGCGGACAAAGTAGAGATGAGTTGAACTTTAGCAGAACAGCTTGCACCGATGATGCAGAAATCTTGTGATTGGCTTATAGCTCGTCACGTGACCACGTTTCTGTTCTGCGCTAGTTTTTCGGGCCAACATGTGAATCCACGGTCAGAGAGTGGTTCACAAACATTTTTAATGGCGTAGCACCCCAACAATTTCTGTAATTTTGAGTACCACCAAGATAATGATGGCTATTTACTATCTCGGTACATTCTTAATGGTGCCCAGGAATATTATAACACATACTGCACCTGCTGTCTGACTTTAAATCAATGTTTGCAGCCCCGCCAAATATTGGTTACATTGGTTTTACTTTTGGCTACACTTGGTCGTAATATATTTATAAGATTTGATGAGGCCCTATCTTTTTCCTAATTTAATTTCTTGTTTTGTTTAGCTTCCCACGGCGTTCCAGCGGGAATAATCGCACGTACCACATATTGGAAACCGCTGGTCTAGACTGCAGTGTTTGCCCTATTTTTTTTGAATTGCAACCTAATTTTCAGAACGGCAAACTTTCGCGGCTCTCTTAGCTATAATAGACATAGAGAGGGGTATTTTTTATTCAATTTTTTAGTATTTTATTTTTATCTCTTAACCTTATTTTTTACTTTTATGTTTTCGTTAATTTCGATTTCTATTTCTTTCTAAAATAATTTTCTATTTTTAATTTTAAGCAAAAAAAAATCTTACGATCCACAAGAAAAATCGTTTTGCGGGACAAATTCTTCATCATCACAATATACTGGACTTCAAAGGAATGCGGAGGTTGATTGCACCCAAATGGGATTGAAACTCTGACCTCCTTGTTCTCATAAAACTATACCAGACGAAACACTGACGCTTTTATAAACGTAGCTAGTCCGAACCTTGGACCACCCACTCAAAGAACCAGAAGGACGAGAAATTAGTTCAAGTCAATTGAAAGCAAGTATTAGAATTGCCGTAAAAGTAAAGAAACATCAAATTTTTATATGTGGAGTGACCTTGAATGCTTACAGGTCTCTAAATAACGTGTTTTTAGCCAATATGGTAGTAATAAAATACAACCTTATCTGCAGGATTGGCTGCAAGGATGTTGTGCCCGACTTTGGGCCGAATATGAGACGCTAAATCAGGACTGCCGGGAGTATTCAAGGATACTCTTGTCATTTAAGTTTGGGGTCCCCTTTCCAACAAAATAAATAATTTCTGTGTCTTACTTTGGTGGCCGCGTGGTCTAAAGCGCTAATCTTATCATAGACTAGACTGCCAAAAGTGGGGAGATAGGGTTCAATCCTGGTCGGCTGTACTGAGGGTTTTCCCTTAAATTGTTTTCCACCCTCCTTTCACGCATATGAAGGTATATTCTCTTTAAATTCAACCTTCTCAATCCATAACACGTTGGTATAATTAGTACACAGTTGAATAGCTTGAATGGGTAGTAATACGTGGTGTAAAAGATAATAATTTCAGCGGTTTTTATTATTTTTCATATAAACATGATATTTTAATTATGTAAATGAAAAGAAGATAAAAAAATCAATTATTAAGCAACGTTTTCCTTTGAATATATGTGATCATTGCTTTTTAAAATATCTTGGTATGGTAGGTCACTAAACAAAAAAAACTATTAGAAAGGTAATTTTTTTAAAAAGCAATGGAGGGTCATGCGGAAACCATTGGCAATTTATGCGTGACAAGTTTACTGGAGCGCTAGCTGGTGACATGCATTACTTGAACGAGCGATGCTCGCTGTATGAGACAATTTATATAATAAATGTTAAATTATCTTTAAGTACCGTTTAATGATAAACTGCGTCAATATAAAATATTAAACATGTTTGGAAAATTATGTGCTTTATTTTAATGCAAAAATTACGGAATACAAAAAACCTCGTGTTCTTTATTTTGCTTTCTACAAAATAAAGGACATTGAGAATGTTATCAATTTTGGCCAACGTAATCTAGTTTTAATATTATCGTAGCCAATTAGGACTTACAGCATTACAAATGTTTGTTATATGTTTTAAATAAACTGAGCTATTTAACACAAGACTTACACTTTCCAAACCGATTGATTATATCGGCACATAACTTATAAAACTAGCTTAAAATGTAGAACTGGCACAACTCCTAGCCCAGACGTCAATTCATCATTGTAAAAGGAGAAACCCACATTTCACCAATGATACATTTTTCAGCCATATCAGAAATCGAACACGATACCTTTATCACAATAATCAGACTTCGCTAATATTAAACTCTGGTATCGGGCGAGTACCAATAGATTTTCAAACATCAGAAATTCCTATGATCATATTTTGAAATATAAATATCGGCCTCAGATAAGATGAATATTTTGACTTACCAAATTTGCTTGTTGGGGATGCTGAGCAAGAAATTATGAAAATGTATTTGTTTGTTAGTTCAATTCGCAGAAAAATTGTTGATATGTCAACTAATATTGAGAAACGTGTTTTCCAAAGTATTACAAATTCAACATGATGAATTGACCTATAAGCCTATTAGTGGAAAAGCACAGTTGATTGCCTATAACTGATTAATTCACAAAAACAAAATAACATGGTTTTATTTTGAAAGGATCTTGACATTTTTTAAAACCAAAAAACAGTATATTCTCCAAATATTGCTTGGGTATTTGAAAAGTTGAAGTTCAAATGGGATTCTTGTCTTGGAATTTAATGGATAGAGCCCTATCTATGATAGGGAATATGACGGGCTTGGTGTCAATAATCAAACAAAAATCAAGCTGTAGTAGAAGATTGCTGTTTTTTTATACAGATAGTCATTAATCAGTAAGACCCTTGTAGCTGATTTAAAATTGGTTTTAAATCAGGCTATGAGGATTGTGAACTTCATCAAAGCAAAACTATTAAAGGCACGGCTATTTGCTAAAATTTACGAGTACATAGAATAAGAACAACAATTCATAGTTCTGCACATAGAGGTCCACTGGCTGTATCGAGGAAAAGTTTAAAATTGAGGGTTGGAATTGAATATGTAGTTAAGAGCATTTTTGGAATAACAAGGGAACCCATTGTACCACCATCTGAATGAGAATGACTGGTGTTCAAAGTTGACATATTTGGCCGATATATTTCCCCAGTTATATGTGCTAAGCACCAGCATGCAAAACCGCGATGATAATATACTTACGGCCATAAACAACTTAAAGTCCGTTCACCGTAGGAATTGTTTTCTGAAAGGCCTTTTTTCCTACCAGAAATCTATTAAAAGACCTTTCAGAGAGAAATTCCTACCGTGAATGAAGTTACAGCATTCAAAAAGAGCTTAGGCTCTTACTAGGAAGAACGATGCAACATAGCCTCGAAATGTTTCCAATGGTGGGAAGTTTGAAAACTAGCAATGGATTTTATGGCCTCGTCAGTAATATCTTGCAACACTGGCAGAAACCATTGATCATTGCTTCCCGTCTTTTTTTACATAGATATTCAACTAGGTTGTAAATCCTTTTGAGAATTCTTACTGTTCAGATCTTATATTAGATTATGGGGAGGAGGAAATCACCTACATTTAGAATTATTGCACCTTGAAATTTATACTTGAGAGTATGTCACCGGACTCTTTTTGAAAAAAAATTAATAATAACAGAAACAGTATTGACAAAACTCTTCACAACATATTGTTGTGAACAAAGGTTTTCAGCTCTGAAAAATATCAAAGACTAGAAAAGAGAAAGATTTATTTGTGTTTATGAGGAGATACCCCCTAATCACCCTCCCCTACCACCATCAATAGGCTCTTTGAATTCTCTCAAGAGACCCCCCGTGATTGGACAGAGTGTGTGGGGGCTACCTTGACAACCATATCAAAAACTCACCCAATCCTTTCCATTGGAGGTAAAGAGGGAGTTCCCTCAAAAGCAAATCTTAGGGTGATTTTTTAAAAAGTGATAGACAGTTAAATAAAGAACAGCAATTTTCATCACTTTCTCTTCTTTCTTTTTTTGGTCAAGCTGTTCTTGTTGTTGTCCGATGACAGGTCTGTAACAAAAATGGACCTTCAAGTTGGTCCATTCATCTCGTGACAGCCTCTTCAAGGATTGTATTGTACGACCTGGCAGGGGAGCGCTGAAATTATTATTACTACTATTAGTAATACTGGAACATTATTTATAAATGAATGGTGAAATAATTATAGTATCAGTTTCGGTTGAAAAAAAAAGGAATATACTCGATAGTTCGAGTTGAAAGAAACCAAGCCCATCTCATTCTCACGTATAGATTGAAACTACATATGACAGGGTGATCCGGGTTGAAATCCCAGTCGGGTGTACTGTTGGTGTTTTGGTCTATAGGCCTTCATCCAGACCAACCCTATCCCTATCTTGAGCTAGCTCTATTCAATCCACCTCATTACACCTATTTCTATCTTGAGCTCGATCTATCCAGTTCAACTCATTACACTCTATCTCTATCTTGAGCTCAATCTACTCAGTTCAACTCATTACACTCTATCTCTATCTTGAGCTCGATCTATCCAGTCCAACTCATTATACACTATCTTTTTCAGATATATTCTAATGATATCCTCCCATTTGTGCCTTAGATCTTCCCAATGGTATCTTTAAGTTGGGCTTGCTTGCAACCTTAAGGAATATAATTAGTTACCCACTTGTGTATATATTTATACATATATTATTAAAGTGACTAATTCCAAATGTATTAAATAAAACTGTTTACTACTATGCGAAACGTCTCTTTAATACAAAGGCTGTATTTAATCAAACAAAATATTTTATACCAGAGATGATTACATTGTAAAAGTGTTAACCGTGCTTTGTAAGCTCGCCACATTATCACTTGATTCTATTTCCTAATAAACATCACGTAATTGCCACATATATTTGTTGAAAAAAAAAGAGAGTGAGGGGATAGTCAAATTAAATAATTCAGGTCTGTCTAACACATATCCAAGTCTCATTGGGTTTTTTGCACACGATCATCTTAAGAGCAATATAATGCCTATTGTATGAATGACCATCATTAAATGTAAAGTAGTCTCGACTTGAAACCAAGTGTAGTGGTACAATCACGCTATGGACGGACGTCACTCGGTATATCAGCGTCCTCCAGGGGGTGAAATAAAGTTGGTAAGAAGTTTAAGAAAATATTTGCATAAGAAATTTAATTAATATATTTAAAATTTTATTACATTCCTAGAAACATTCATTCAAGTAATGTCTCCGTTTTTATCTTCATTCTTATTTTGACAGTACTATTCTGTCATACAAATCTAATTTAATGACACAAACTTACAAATTAAATATAAATTTCTAATTTTCAAAGCGAGTATTAAGTAAAAATTGTTTATTTAGCTGAAAAAAATTAAGAATTAAGGATAATAAATAGAAACAAGCTTTTTTTTCGCATTTTTATTACAACTTTAATTTGTCATAGAGAATATGACAGGCAATTTTTTTGGTGGCATATGAGATTAAGCTGTTTATTATTATTTATTTTATAGTTTTCTTGGAAAATTTTATTTTTTGGTGCGTTCTATTTCAATGTAGAATGTAGCAATATTTTTTTCTCTCCAAGAAAATTTGGGTCTTCTTGGTTACATTTGGCTAATTTGCTTGATTTTTATAAGGTGTTATTTAATTTTTCTGCTTTGGCGATCAAATATAATCAAGATTGTGTTTCAGGCAATTTGGTGATCGAATGGTCTAAGGCATAACTCTCGCAATATACTTCGGAGTGCCGATGATGGTGATATCGGTGTTCGAATTCCAGTCGGGTGTACTGAGAGTGGTGTTTCCTAAATGGTGTTTCATAATTTATAGACGCAAATGCAAGTAATCTTCTCTAGCGTAAACCTTTATAATTCCTAACGTAATAGTACACATGTTTATAATCCGAACGGGTAGTAAGATGCGGTGCTAGAAAAAGCATAGCACTCAATTTAAATGTCAACGTGCTCCATATATAATATGTTTCCTTATAGATCATAAACTACAAGTTTTATAAAAAAAATATACTTAAAATAAACGCTTTTAACTTCTAATAAGTTGGTACCACTACAACTTTACACTGATAAGTTATTTGGTATCTGAAATAGTCGTGAAAATATTATCAAAATTGGAAATTTTTGTTTATGTAAAGTAACTTTAAAGTTATTTTCATGGGAACACAAGAGTAGCTATTTTGTTTGTAATGTTAAATATTGTATAGTTAAAAAATGTAATCAAAATCGTTCGAGCATATTTTGAGAAACATAATTTTATCTCTTTTTGCCCTTCAGTGAACTACCCTTAGTTTCAGGGAAAAATATTTAGTTCCTAAATTTTTTCGGGGGGAACCTTATGAAAACTCTTTATACCATTTTTTTTAACCAGATCAGTAAATTGGTTTTGGATTTAGGCCTATATATACACACACATGCAGACAGAGAGACGGCATTGCTAAAATAACTTATTTGATTTCAGCGGGTTATGAAACGTAGACATTTATCAAAATCTCGAGTTCAATTTTTTTTACGATCACAATACTTCTCTCTTCAAGGAGTCGAGATACAGTAAGGATCAACAAAAACACCTAATACCTCTTTTATAATTCATTCACGTGCCATTAATTTTGTACTTCTTTGAAATATCTTGACAAATTGTTTTGCTATTAATAATATTACTTACCTAAGAAATTCACAGGAATGTTGTGTTCTAGTCTAGTTCACTATTTATGGAAAAATAATAGGTATATTGAATTAATACTATTTTGAATTACATCGTAGACGTTATAATTTAAAACTACCATCGTTTATTTTCTCTTTAAGATAATTGATTCATAAGCTTCTAGTATACATGTTTACCATGCTAAACTACAAATTAATTCTTTACAGAACTGATTTGTAAGTTAATTTAAATGATTATTGGTAAGGTACTCAAATTACTCGATACATTATATTTTGATGGTAAGTAGTTTGGTTATTTGATGTACTAAATGAAGCCACAGTTAAATCTTAACGTGCAATTTGGAGGACACAATATTTTCTTCAATCGTGTTTGCCTTGTGAATATTTAATTATTATAATTATTTCACAAATACAGTTTTTGTCATGAATGGAGGGATGGAAATAATGCTTTGCTAACTCTAAATTTGGTAGCTATCATAGTTTTAATAAACTAAATAGCTTCTACTTTTTTTTTATCTATTCGGATTCATTGACTAATGAGCTGATGGAGGTATAAATAAATCACATCTAGAACATTAAAGTGTATTTTCTTGGCTCTTTAGGGTATATCTGCAGGAATTTTAACACAATTTACTATATTATGCGCCCACACTTAAGATGAATTACAATTTAAATAGAATCACGCCAATAATAACTACGAAAAAACTATTTTAAAATATCCTAAGGCTTATTTAAAACACACTCGCTAATTATGTATTTTTATTTATTTTATACATGTTTATTTGTATACGGATAACCTCTTTGGTATAGTGGTCAACATTCCTGGCTACAGACACAGCTGGTCCCCGGATCAATTCCTGGCACGTGCAATATTCATTTGTGAAGAAGTGGTTCTGGAACGGGGTAAAACTCAGCCTTGTGAGAACAAATGAGGAGCTACTTGAATAAATAAGTAACAAGCAGCTCCGATCTAGTAAAACTGATATTAGTAGCCGGTGGGTTTCGTTGTGCTGACAACATAACTCCCTCTATCCACAAATGTTGGCACTATCATCGCTAGTGATGGCTGCTGCTTGGTCGGTATAGCTCTCAAACCATGGAATTTATTTGTATACTGTATAGCCTATACTTGTAAAATGTATGCAAATCCAAACAAATAGTTCGTTAAGGCCCTTTTACAAACAAATCACACTAGGATTCTCCTACAATATATATATATATAAAACAGCCTCATCAGTGCCATCACAAGGTGGTAGGAGATTGTGAATTACGTTAAACTGATAATACCGTAGTTAGACCCCTTTCAGTAATTAAGGTAGGATGTATGTAGGGAACGTGTTTACAGTTTTTATAGCAAAATATTTTTTTAGACAAAGTAAATCAAATATTGCTCCAGTTTTCTTAATTTAAAAGTTTCTCATCTAATACCGCTATGCTAATGATAGATATTCAACAATTGTTGATATCACCATGTAGAAAAAATTAAATTAAATTTTTCTACTGAAGCAGTATTTTATTTTTATAGTTAGTTTTAAAACATGTTTTGTAATAAAATGTGCAAAAAACTGGTATTGTCTCGCGTTCCCTACATACCCCTCTTTACGCGATCTTGAGACTAAATCTTCATCATAGGTCTTTGCTCCCACACGACCCCTTCCCCTTTCACTAGTTCAAAACTTCTCCGCCCATAAATCATGCTCATGACCGAACCTATATCCATTTCTTAAGAGATTATACCCGGCGGTAATTACGCTGGGAGCGTGAGCTGATAATGGATATAACCGTGACCCGGTCACGAGGCTACAATTAGCCTCCAATTACGACACCTTTACACTTGATACAAGCTTGCGTTGTTTCCAAGCCAACCCAGCGAATAGGATTTGGTGTATAATTTTTATAACGCTTATATGATATTTGTGCGCACGTGTTCACTTATTATTGTTTTGTTTGTGTTCTGAAGAGTTATTAGCACCTTGGATCATGTTTATAAATGACTCCAAAGCACATGTATCCATCCTGTTTGTATTTCGTTTGTTTTTACCCAAGTGCATACTAAATAGAACTCTACCCAACACGAGTTCAAGCCAACAATATGTCAGAGTCTACTAGGCAACATTTAAATACATAACGCTTAAACAGTACTAGTGTGGGTATTTACTGGGCCATATGACGTATTCATTGGTGTTATTAGTTATCACACGTCCCGTATTTTAAGGGATTGTTCCGTATTGCACGTAGTTGTCCCCAAAGCATCCGGGGATTAAAAAAACAATGTATTTTAGTAACAATAATAATTTAAAACGGTTTGTTCATATTCTGACTATTTTTTATTCACCTAAAAATCAACAGTTTGTTCAAAATATCATTATAACAAATAGCCACCTAATATTTTTCATATAAACGCTTTTACCAGATCCTATCTACACCACTTTCAAACCGTAAGGCCTTTGATCGTGTGTTTATGTAGGAAATAAAATTATTATATTTTCTGCTCTACTAAATATTAATATCATTATTTTTACCATTTTAGATTATTTGCTACCTCCATAATATAAATATATGACACATGAAAGTGTATATTTAAACTTTCCTATCTATTTAGCTTATATTTATTCATTTATTTATATTTTTGTATGCTCATAAATTAGAAAATTATATAAGGATTTATGTGTAATAGTTATAAGTATATGTATGTGTTTGCATTGTATTTAAGTGGTTAAGTTTAAGAAAAGTCACTGGCCTTACTTTTTCCCAAATATAGGCGATACTATTATTATACGTGCAGCAGACCATATTTACGTCCTTTGAGCATCCTACATAACCTAAATTAGTTTCTAACCCATATCGTAATTATAAAATCACCCCCTTTGGTTTCCACATGGTCTAACGCGCTACTCTCATGTTATGTGCAGATGACGCTGACGGGGAGATCGAGTTCGAATCTCAGTCAGGTGTATTAAGAGTATTTTTTCCAAAACGATTGTTCACTCTCCCTCTATGCAAATGCGGGTACACTTCCTTTAAATATAACCTTTCTAATACCTAAAACCATTGACTTAATTAGTACATAAGCGTATAACCCGGACGAATTGTAAGGCGTGGTGCTAAAAATTCATAGTTAAAAAATCGAACATTATTTGAATTTTAAAATAGAAAGTGATCTCTGGGCTAGGTAATGCTCCAGCCTGTCACCTTATCAATCAAATGGAAACCAGACCCATACGTTTGTCCCCTGAAGTGTGATTCGCACACACAACACACATACACATATCCTCAATGTATCTTCATGTTAGCTGACCATATATGGCATTGTTGAAACAAGCCCACGGTTGCACCCATTACTCAAAGTCATTTATTTATTATTACCCACCCGCTTCTGAAGCCTGATTGTCTTATGGCAGCGTCTTTCAACGGGTGTGCCGTGGGACTTCTAAAGTCAGCAGGTGTGCCGTGGGGATGCTAGGGTAAGAAGGTATGCCATGGCACTTATATGGTCAGCAGGTGTGCCGTGGAACTTCTAGGGTCAGCAGGTTTCCGTGGGTCTGCTAGGTCAGAAGGTGTGCCGTGACACTTATATGGTCAGTGGGTGTGCCGTAGGTCTTCTAGGATCAGCAGGTGTGCCATGTAAATTCTAAGATAAATAGGTGGGATGGTACTTATATGGTCAGCAGGTGTGCCGTGAGGCTGCTAGGATTAGCATGGGAAGTTTAGGGCAATTTCAAAAAGAGGCGCTATTTATTTTAAGAATTTCTTTTTTTAAATCCACGGTTAAAATTAATTTTTTAAAGAAAACAATTATTAGGATTTTACTGTAGCTGTTGACATTTTAAACACAATCTTAGTTCGCGTTTTCTTAATGATAATATTTCTTCTTTAAAAAACCCGATGGTGTGTCTTGACTATTTTAGTGCCTTGTTCAATGTGCCGTGAGTTGAAAAAGGTAATATTGCTGGTCCAAGGCGTCACTCGAGCAATAGATTAAACAGCCGATGACACGGGATTGGGTTTCAAATCCTGGTCAGATGTACTGAGAAGGTTTTTCCCAAATGGTATTACACCATTCCTCAATACAAATGCGAGTACACTTTCTATCAACTTAGACTTCCTCTCCATAATATATTAGCGCGATTGGTACACATGCATATAACACGAACGGGTAGTAGGTAGGACATGGTGCAGAAAATAAGTTATTAGGAATATGATCGGGCTTTGATTCTAACTCCTACTTCCCCGCCAGACAGACCAGACAAGACGAGACTGGTCATTTTGTTTGAGTGCTTTGCGGTGAGCCTGTTAAACTAGAACCTTGTGACGTCATCCAACCTACTAGAAAATAACTAATTGGTCCGTTATCACATCATTCGTCAATTTATAAATGACAGCTCTTAATTTTTTTTTATCATCGCATCTTACTACCCATTCTGGCTATATACCTCTATAATAACTACGCTGGGGTGTTATAGACTTATGGATGAAACTGATTGAATTTATAGGAAATGTACTCATATTTGGGTGGAGAGAGAAAGGAAAACCATGGAGGGAAAAGCACCCTCAGTATACCTTGTTGGGATTAGAAACCTAATCTACTTTATTGCGAGAGTGACACCTTAGACTTTTAGACCAGCGAAGCAGGCAGATCTTAACTATAGTTTATAGATTTTAAAAATGTGAATTGAAAATTATATTTTTCAGAAGTACTCGGCGTTTCTCATGGTAACTACAAAATGAATTGCATGGTTACCCCAATCATTGCTTTTCTTCATTTTATTTCTTCCAACCCAGTTTTTAATAAATTGAAAAAAAAATAGAATCCAAATCTTAAATTTCTGGTTTCAAGGTGCCAGTGGAGGATTTAAAATATTTGCGCCCCTAGGCACAATTATAATATGCCCCCCTCCCCCACTTTTTTCAAGGGTTTTAGGATGTTTAGGAGAAAAGAGATGTGGGAAGGGGGGTGAGGATGGAAGTTAATATTTGAGAAAAGATTTCTACAAAAAAAAATCAGGCATGTACACGCCATAAACGTAATTATCAAAAATAAAATATAAAAATAATGTTATTCAAATTATACCGCCTCCTAAAGCCGCCACATCTATGCCCGTGCCTAGTGAGGCTATAGTATAAATCCACTCCTGCAAGGTGTACAACATATTCGTGCACAGAACCATTAATTTTAAAATTTGCAGACATCTGCTTGAGGTGGATATTGTGCGACGCTCATGACAGACACACAAATGTTTCATTTTATTAATATAAATGGAGAGAGAGATATAAATAGATAGATAGAAGATAGATTAAATATTCCCTTCTTTGAATGCTTTTAAAATTCAAAAATAGGAACATTCTCGGCGTAGTACTCATATTTGGGTGGAGAGAGAAAGGAAAACCATGGAGGGAAAAGCACCCTCAGTATACCTTGTTGGGATTAGAAACCTAATCTACTTTATTGCGAGAGTGACACCTTAGACTTTTAGACCAGCGAAGCAGGCAGATCTTAACTATAGTTTATAGATTTTAAAAATGTGAATTGAAAATTATATTTTTCAGAAGTACTCGGCGTTTCTCATGGTAACTACAAAATGAATTGCATGGTTACCCCAATCATTGCTTTTCTTCATTTTATTTCTTCCAACCCAGTTTTTAATAAATTGAAAAAAAAATAGAATCCAAATCTTAAATTTCTGGTTTCAAGGTGCCAGTGGAGGATTTAAAATATTTGCGCCCCTAGGCACAATTATAATATGCCCCCCTCCCCCACTTTTTTCAAGGGTTTTAGGATGTTTAGGAGAAAAGAGATGTGGGAAGGGGGGTGAGGATGGAAGTTAATATTTGAGAAAAGATTTCTACAAAAAAAAATCAGGCATGTACACGCCATAAACGTAATTATCAAAAATAAAATATAAAAATAATGTTATTCAAATTATACCGCCTCCTAAAGCCGCCACATCTATGCCCGTGCCTAGTGAGGCTATAGTATAAATCCACTCCTGCAAGGTGTACAACATATTCGTGCACAGAACCATTAATTTTAAAATTTGCAGACATCTGCTTGAGGTGGATATTGTGCGACGCTCATGACAGACACACAAATGTTTCATTTTATTAATATAAATGGAGAGAGAGATATAAATAGATAGATAGAAGATAGATTAAATATTCCCTTCTTTGAATGCTTTTAAAATTCAAAAATAGGAACATTCTCGGCGTGGAGAATTGGTTTTTGTAGAACACCAACATATAAGATTATTATCATCGAAAGGAATCTCTTAACGATTTGAATATTAATAAAATGATAAAATAATACTAATATATTTTTTTAGTACAGCGTCTTAATAACCGTTTGTGTTAACGTTTATTTACTAATCACGATAATGGTTTTAGGGCTTAAGAAGGTTATATTTAGTGGAAGTGTACTCGAATTTGCGTGGAAAACAATTTTTGAAAAATCATTTTCAGAACCCCCGACTGAGATTCGAACCTCAATCTCCCCGTCATCGGAAGTCTAGTCTACTGCGAGAGTAGCGCGTTAGACCACGTGGTCACCAAAGTATTTATAATATTGTTAATAGTAATAATAACAATAATAAATAAAAATTAAGAAAAATAAGTAAAATAAACATAAAAGTAATAATAATAAAAATCACTATTAAAATAATAATAATTAATAATGAAGATAAAAATAATAATACCAATAATAATAATAATGGTTCTGACCACTTGAAAAGGATATTAGTTTTTTTTCTAAAAAGGCGTTATTGCCGGGAGTCTGAACTGCTCGGCCGATGTCTGCTCGAGACGCACCCTACCTGATGGGACCACCAAGAATCCCCATTACACGCTATCACTCAACCTCGCCCGCTGCTCACTCTATTAACAAATTGGAAAAGTTTTACTGTAGTCTTTAGGAAAACATTAGCAGCAGGTTGCGTTAATACTCCCATACAACATGTGCCCTGTCCGTCCGAAACAAGCTTGTATATTTTACAAAACCTGTAGAGTAGTTAGTTTTTTCAATCACCACGTCTTAATACCTCTTTAGATTATACCATTTCTCTATGGTTATACGTATATATAATATTTACCATAATGTGGTAAGGTTGAGGAAGGAATAATTTTCAAAGTACCCACATTTGCGTGGAAGGAGAATGGTAAACCATTTTGGAAAACGCACCCTCAGTAGATCCGATCAGGATCTAAATCCGGATCTCCCCGTCATCAGCAGGGCCAGTATAACATGAGAGTGACGCCTATTACCAGGGGCTCCCAAATTGCGTCGCGCCGTGCTGGGTAGTCGGCGGTCTTGGTCCGGGGGTCGCGGGTACAAGTAAAATTATTATTATTATTAGCACCGCGTCTTACTACCCGTTCAGGTTGTACGCATGAGATCTTGTACGACAAAAATATGTCTACTTTAATTCCTTTGTATCCGATTCTGTGATTTTGTTCTAATTTTGTATTATTACATTAAAAATAATACGAGCTCGTAATGTAAATAACAATTTTGTTTTTTAAAAATGCCACCAAATCAAATTTGAATATTTTTTTTTTAAATATTGGGTTACAGGTGTGTCGCACGGAAAATCTGACATTTGAAGGGCGGCGTGGTCTCAAAAAATTTGGGAGCCCCTGCCTTAGGCGGTTCGGCCCCTGAAACGGGTCGAGAAGTTAATTAATAATTCCATTTAAAAAAATCTGTATTTAGGCTTTGCTTGGATTAATTAATTAAAAAAAACTGTTTTGGTGTTCAACCGGTTTCAACCTAAGGTGTTACTCTCGCAATAGACTGTACTGCCGATGACGGTGAGATCGTGGTTCGAATCCCAGTCAAGTGTACTAAGGGTATATTTTTCCTAAATAGTTTACCGCACTCCCTGAATGCAAATGTGGGTACACTTCCTAGACATTAAACCTCCCTTATCCCTACAACATTGGCGTAGTTAATGTATGCGCATAGCCTGAACAGGAAGTGAGATGCGGTGATTTTTTTTTATTAAAACGTCAATATATTGGCATCTGTCAATCTTAATAGATTATGTAAATTTTGAGAGTTTTTAACTAAATATAGTAACTTTTGACATTCTTTGTCTTTTAAATGTATTTTAACGTGTCATAAAATTGTTATGTCAGCACAATATTACTATTAAACTACATACAATTAAAAAAAAAGCTTTGATGATCAATGACTGGGTTATCCTTCCTTAAGGTTATTCGACAGTAAATATTTAATTGCATAATTTTAACAATTTTATAATCTATAAATATTGATTCATTGATTTCAAATCATTACAGTTCACGGGTTACAAGGGGTCAAACTTACTATTTTATGCTTTTTGTGTACCATTGTTAAGATAAAGTAATTAGTGTATGAGGCTGAATATAGACTAAACATCCATATGAGGTGTATGCAATCAAATATGTATATTATTAGTATCAATAATAGCAATAATAATAATTTTTATTGTATACACCTCATATGAATGTATAGTTATACATATTCAGGCTCATACACTAATTACTTTATCTTAACAATGGTAAGCAAAAAGCATAAAATATCAAGTTTGATCCCTTGTAACCCGTGAAATATAATGATTTGAAATCAATGAATCAATATTAATTTATAACTTATAATTACACATTTGATAAGCCAACACGTTAGATCAGTTGGTAACATGTCTGCTTATTTTGTTGAGGGTCCCAGGTTCAATTCCCAGCATGGCAAAAAAATTGATCACTTGTGAAATATGTGTTTACTCTTTCATATTGGTAAATTAATGGCTGGGGACAGGATGTTGTGTCTGCCCTAGTCTCAAGTTAGGTTATAAACCATATGAAGCCACGACAGGTCTATAAAGCCGGTAGTGGAAAATATATTGCTTGAGTCAAAAAAACTGTCCCAGGCCACAGGCTGGAAACAGTGATGGATGTAAAAAAATATACACTTGGTAAAATGTGCAATAAATAATTTAATATCGAATGACCCTAATGTAAATATTTGTATAGCTATGACCCTATCGTTGTGTGTAGTCTAGAAGTAATAATAGTAATAGTACTCATAATAGCCACATAACAATGTATTATAGTCTTGTTCTATACCAGCTAGTACAAATAATATTTCTTTTTCGTAAACAAGTTTTTCTGGATGTACAGTCATTAAATGTCAAAGTGATAGGTTTAGAAGTTTATGCGTTAAGTTGAATGCACTGTGCCTGCGCCTCTATAGAGTAAAACCATAGCTAAGCCTAGAATCTTTTAAAAGTAGGACTATAAACGTAACTAACCACCACGATCCTGTGCAGCTCTTGTTACTAGGTGTTCTGTCTCACGACAGTTCCATTCCTTTGGCCAGTGAACTTAGACCTACAAAGCACCCTGTATTTTGCCTCCTCCTTCAGCTCCCAGTATCCTGGGTGCTTAATTAAAAATAACTAATATTGCCATACACATCCTAAAATTCAGTTGTGTTTAAATAGTTTGTAATGTCTTATTTTTTAGTTTAGTCACTAGCACGTCTGTCTACTGAGATTAAGTCCCTGGTTTGATTCCTGGCGTGGTTTCCCTTTCACATTTAAGAATTTAACAATAATAGGATCTGCTTCAGTGGCCGCGTGGTCGAAGGTGCTACTCTCACGATGTACCAGATTGACACTGATTGGAAGGTTGGAGTTCGAATCCCGGTTGGGTGTACTGAGAATGTTTTTTTTCCAAAATGGTTTTACACTCTCTCTTCACACACATATGGGTACACATCTCCTAAACTCAACTTTCAACATCCCTAGCTCTTTACTGTAATTAAAATTAGTACATATGCGTACAACCTGAACAGGTAGTAAGACGTGGTGCTAAAAAAACCAGCAATAGGAGTGGGGGATGGATCTGTCATAACTTTACATTAGTCTGTAAGTCATATGGGTTAAATATCCCAGTTTAAAAAAAACAAATGAGAATTTGAAGACTTTATTTGAACTAACGGTCATTAAATTGCATTCACCTAAAAGGCATAATAATGTGATGCATTCAAGCTAAGATTAATTTTTAAAAATTAATGATTATGAAAAATAAGCTCTATTAACTCACCTGCAAATAGCACAGTTATTAAAAACAATAAAATAAATATAGTTCAGAATACTTTTCTCAGGATTATTGTATAGTTGACGTTTTTGTAACTAACTGAAAAAACAAAATATATCAATGCAACTACAATATTATTGTTTTGCGGGTGTGACAATAAGAGATGATATAATAAATGATATATTAGATTAAAAAATATAATTTTCACACTCGTATCTTGTTATAACTGGCTACCAAATTAATATATATAAATTATAGAAAGATTTATACAAAATTTTAGTTTCAAACTAAAAAAAATAATATTTTGTGAACAGCACATCAACACAACCGTTGACGGTTTGTATGATTTCATCAACCGGCCTTGTATTTATTTTATGAAAAGAAGGCAACTTTTTAGAAGCTCTCATTTGAAAAGCATTTATTAAGTGAACCACAGGCCCCTTGCACAAAAAAAAACAGTAACATACAAACGGTTATTTTCGTAAGTTAGCGTTTCAATAATATGAAAACGGTTAAAAGAAAAAAGTTAAACAAAACCAAATAATTTGTTTTAAAAGTTTTGATTGCCAAAAGTAACATCTCAACATTTGGTCTTGCCGATCATATGGTTTGGTGAATGGATGCATAATAACTTTTCTTAGCTTTCACTAACCACCTCTCCTACCGTAATTAGAGTATAGTTTAATGGCAGTTAATGGCGGGACGCCTAGTTTGGCTCAGTGCGTTTTACTATCTAACTGGGATATCTATATTTAGTCACCAATGGTGTAGAAATAAAGAAGATAATGGTTATGAAGATATTTACCCAGATTTTTGCGGAGGCAATCAAAAACCGTTTCGAAAAAAAAAAACACCGGCCGGTATTTGGACCTAAATATCTTTTTCAGCGTAAAACCTGTCAATAACGAGCTTGAAGTTTAGTCTGCGTTTTCACAAATAAGGATTGTGTCGTGTTCAAAGGTGGCCCTCTACTACACTAAATTCTAAAAATAGTTCTTACAAAAAAACAAAAAAAAACAAGATTTAAAAAAATATGGACGTCCTCACTACCTTATTGTGAACATAACGTTTTATACAACATGATCCCCGAGGCGGTAAGCAACGGAAAACCAATGTGTAGTTCTTCAAGGAGAAATATACTCACTTCACACAACTCTTAAATTATTATTATTATTATTATTATCACCGTGTTACTACCTGTTCGGGTTATACGCACTTACGCTAATGTGTAATCGTAGGATGATTGTGAGATGAAATGGAGGACCTACAGTTTAACGTAGGATCCGAACCACGGTGGAGTCCTGGCATTCCACACATTCACAAGTATTGATTAATACACGTCTTGTCAGAGGTGAAGGAAGGGTTTGGAAATCAGATAAATATATATGCTGGAACTAAGAATTGAACTTTGGACCCCCAACACAGAATTCTGACACCTTAACCCTAGACCGCCAGGTCACCTACAAAACTCTTTTTAAAAAAAAAAAACAAGGAGTCACTAGTAAATTGCCCTCAAATCTTAACGAGTGTACAGTCTCATTTTATTAGGAAAAACATTTTCTGACATCTAGACAAATTTATTATTATTATAGATGGGATCCTCGAATCCTTTAGGACATTCGAGATTCAAGGATTCGAGAAAATATCGGATTTGATTTTTTTTTTATCTCAACATTTTTGATTGGAATTTGTATTAGAGCTCTAATACCTATATTACTACTTATCGGTGGTTCATCCCCACAACATAATTATTGCATAAATATGTGTTTAACTCTTAAAATGATATCTAATATTGCTCCTATTTAAATCGATATGGATATTTTCTTGAAATTCTAATTGATAATATCTTCAGTGAGAGTAAGATCTAAAATACCCGCTTCAGTGGCCGAATGGTCTAAGGCGTTACTCTCGTGTGGATGACGGGGATATCTCTAAGCTTTTTGGGTCTGCGTAGAATGATTTTTACTAAATGACTTCCTACACTCCTTTCATGGAAATGCGGGTATTTTATCTCTCAAATGTTTCCTTCCTCACCCCTAATCCATTAGGGTAGTTAACATATATGCATACAACCCAAACGGGTAGTAAAACGCATTGATAAAAAGAAGAAGAATGTGACATATTTTATACCTTAGGAAATTTATGAATTTTAAGAATCTAAAGATATTGTTTGAGTCAGGTTATATTTTAAATAGTAATGTAATTAAAAATGCATATATAAAATAATTCTACTGTGATTGATACGAATCTAATTACTAGATCTACTTTCACCTATTCTTACATCAATTCATGTGATCTTTAGCGATTATTTCTGATACATACTACCAATACCAATAAAATTACCATCGTAATATAGTAAAATATTATCAATGGTGGCAGCATTTTTTTTTCTTTCATAACGGCCCTGCCTTTTAACATTGGATTGTACCGTCACATACGTTCACGGATCAGTAGTCGTGATAGAAAACGATTTTTATTTCCAGCTAAAACTCTTTTCCTCCGTCAATACCTTAATTTATGATTGACCACAGAGGGGCCTATTTTTTTCCCCTCGTTCTTAGACCAACAACTAGCGCTGTGATTGTACAATATGGTAGTCATTTCTGTGCACTGTATTACACGTAGATAAATATATATAAGACACGTCATTGTTTATAAAAGCGATACTCATCTATGTTCCGAAAAGAACAAAATAAAACTGCGTCATCAATTCATCATCTTTCCTTCCTCTTTCATAGCATAATATTTTGTGTGCACGAATACAATGAAGAAATAAGGCATGATAAAAAGTCTAGATTTTGAGGTTTTAATGTTTAATCTATTATAGATTTTTATTTATTTCTACGTATATCACTAAATACTTAACAACAAAGTTATATAGGTATTCACGAAATATTTGAAGGACACCCAATGAAATTTATCCTTGAAATATTTTATCTCGCTGTGGTTGAATAATGATCAATAAAAATATAAATTATATCCCTATTTAAAACTGAACAACAACAAAAAAATAATGTAAAGCAGCGCCTCAAGAAATGATATAATTATAAATAATAGGTATCGACACCTCGGTGGTCTTGAGGTAAAGTGCTTGCTTCAGGACCCACTGCTCATGGGTTTAAGCCCAGCTGAGATCGATGGATTTTTATTAAAAAATAAAAATCCGCAGCACAACCTCTTCTAGAGGGGAAGTAAAGTCGTTGGTCCCATGAAAATTTTGGCAGGAAAAAGAACCCTAGAAGCTATGTGAAAATAACTTTCCGCCAAATTAGTAGGCCCCTTCGTGCTCTCTCATAGAAATCCAATGTGGAAAGGAACGAGGAGCCACTACACTTCCTGATTTCCCCTAGTTCATGGTATTTATATCAGATGGTACAGGTAGCACTAACCAGCTGAAGGGATGAATGTATGCCCAGCTCCTGATGGATAGGAATCACATCAAACCAACCTTCAGGTTGTTGACTTATTATTATTATTAGCACCGCGTCTTACTACCCGATCGGGTTATACGCACTTACGCTAATGTGTAATGGTAGGGTGATTGTGAGATGAAATGGAGGACCTACAGTTTAACGTGGAATCCGAACCATGGTGGAGGCCTGGCATTCCCCACATTCCCAAGATGTCTCGTCAGAGGTGAAGGAAGGGTTTGGTAATCAGATAAATCTGTGCCGGGACCGAGGATTGAACACCGGCCGCCAGCATAGAAGTCTGACACCTTACCCCTAGACCGCCAGGTCACCGGTTGTTGACTAAAGAAAGAATAATATAATTGCTACTAGATAGTTTAAAACTTGAAGTTATGTACATTAAATAGTAGCGCTAATTTAAATTAAGTTTGAAAATGAATGGCTTGTATATTTCTCATGTGAAAATTACTGTTGATTTTTGCACAAATTCTTACTACCCATCCAGGCTATTCAAATTTAATAACAATAATGGGGAAGGATTGAGGAAGATATTTGTTAGAGTAACTGTACCCAAACTTACGTGAAGAGATATAGAGAGGGAAGCCATTTCGAAACAAGACACCATCGGTAGGCTACATCAAAGCGGAATTTGAACCTGGACTTTTCATCACTCACAAACCAGTCTATAATAAGAGTGAAGCATCATACCATGTGACCACCAATGTGGCTAGTAGGTTTATATTAAATTTATCTGTTTATTACTCTGCGTTGCTATTTTTTTATTGTATCACCGCGTCTTAAAACTCGCCCAGGATTAACGAATTTTTAATTGCTCTAGGGTAATAGGGACAGCGAAGGAATTATTTAGAGGAGATGTTTCCATATTTAAGTGAAGAGAGAGTGGGTAACCATTTAGGACAAAACCACATTCGAGCCGGTGTTGAAACCTCGACCTCTCATTCATCAGAAAACCAGACTCGATGGCTTAGCATTTAGTTAATTTGTGTGTCCACCTATTTGGTTTATATTAAGATGGGAGTTCAGGGGAGGCAAGAAAAGTTCAGTATTTCATAGTTTTTATATAAAAACAATTTTTTAGTTAAAATAAATCAAATATTTCTCCAGTATAAACAAAGAGATAAATTTTATTCACATCTTTATATCAACAGTTGTTGAATATCTGTCATGATCATGACAGCATTAGATGAGAAACTCTTTAAATGAAGAGAAAAAGTTGTCATTGAATTTCAGGACCCCCTTGACAGATATTCAACAACTGTTAATATCTCCATGTGAATAAAATTAAACTCTATTTTTCTACTGGGGAATTATCCAATTTATTTTGACAAAAAAATATTTTGATATAAAAATACTGCCCTTAAATGTAAATCTCCTTCCTAAACTAATTTAAGCTAGTTTTATTTATTCGGCCAATAGAGTCTTGAATTTATAAAATGAGTGTTATAATACTCTCGATAAAATAAATAATATCAGGCCTATAAAAATAAGGAAACTATCTCAATGTGATCTGAAACAATCGAGGAGAGTGTTGAATATTTAATCTGAACTGTAATAAAAATGCTGGACCTGTTTTGGAAGAATTTTAATTGCTTTTAAAATTCACCGGCAGGAACTAAATCCTTTCATCATTGCTGGGGAATCAGTTCTCTTCGTGAAAGAACTGCTTTGCTTTACGGTCAGACGGTCTTACGGTAGTTCAAATATGAAACGTTTGGTGCTGACAAACATCGACTTAGGAGGTGAAAGGTCAGAAACGAAATATTTTTGAAAAATGAACAAGAACATACTTGGTAAAAAAAAGCCAACATAAGCCAACCTTTATAGATTTCCATAAGATAACAGTTTAGTTATCTTAATCGTCAAATCTTTGAATGTTAACGAGGCAAAAGTTCATATTAGTTTAGAGAGTTCTTGAATGTTAGAAAATAAAACTAATACATCTTTTACACACGATATTAAGATGGCATGGAAGCAAAAGGGAATTAAAGTCGGTATTTTTAAAGTTTTTATAACAAGAACATTTCTGTTAAAAATAAATAAAATAATGATCTATTACATACATTTAATTAAAATTTTTACACATAATAACTTCAACATTTCTTGAATTTCAGTCATGAGCACTTCAGCATTTGAACAGAAATTTCTCTCTTGATTTAAAATATTTATGTTCAAGCATAGAAATCATCTAAATCATCAAGCCGAATCTAAATATCAGATCCTCTAAATTGAGAATTGACACCTGAACACGGGAGTTGAGCCTGGGACCATTAGATTAATACACTAATACTCTAACCACTGGACTATTATGATATTTAGATGGGGCTATAACCAAAATTAACAAATATAAATACTTGTATATTTAATCCACCATGGTATGCGCTGCGCATTCATACAGTTGTCATTAAGCTATTGGCAGCATAAAGCAAACTACCGAGTCAAAGATGGCCGCGGTTTTTTCTTTCTGTACCGTGTCTTACTACTCGTTTGGGGGTTAAACGCTTACTACAGTAGCCCCATGGCTTCTTTGGTGCTGACTGACAGCTGATAAACACATGTTTTTGCAGATAATCTGGTTCAGCGTAGGGATACGTAATTTTGTCTGATAACTTTTTAAAGCTGTCAGCTGTGAACTGTGAATCAGCACCAAAGAAGCCATGGGGCTACTGTACGTTATTTGATAGCTCATGGTTTTAATTTATATAGCTGACGATTTCCACACGTCCATCACAGACACTGTCTTAAAATATTAGTGGAAAATGACCCTAAATAGGGGATAATTATTGGCTAGCTCAGTGGTTAGATCAAAGACGTACTAAGGCCAAAAATCCCGGGTTCGATGCGCGTGTCTAGGTGACATTTTTCAATTTAAAGAATATGATATTATTTATTTATTTTTCACACTTTAAAATAGTATAAGTAATTATGATTGTTAATTTGTCCAAATATGAATAAATAATATTTGTCAGTGTACACGAATTGTCTTTAAAAAGGAAAGAACAAATTATAGAAATGTCAACAAATTATTGTTTAAAAAGAAAATTTCTGAGGGAATAAACTACAAAATTTTGGATTCAAATATCTATGGAATTCCCTTAAATAAGGAATCAAAAATTTAAATTTTATATGCATTTTACAACACCATATATTTGTAAGCAAACATTTTCATTTTACGTTATCGTGTACTGCAACAAAAACTAAATTTAGAAACAGGCTAAATTTAGATGATGATCTGTACTTAGAATTGGCAAGAATAACTCCGAATACTGGATCACTTTTTGATCAAAAGCAAGCCCACCCAAGCCACTAATAAATAAATATACAGTATACTGATTAAATTTTCATTTTGCAAGTGGAACTTTTGTACGAGTAAATAGATATTAAATGTATTTTTACTTTAATTATTTATTCAGCTATTAAGTTCTAAGAGAATTGTAAAATTTAACTGTCGAAATAAAATGTTCATAATATTAAGTAGTGCAAATATTTGTATGAGGGCTTCCGCATGAATATTTTCTGATCCAAGGGCTCCTTCAATGAAAAACAGTTTGAGAATCTATAATTTATCATACTTTGAAGATTCCAAATATAATCGTTTGTCCTTACATGCCTCCACAACTGCCCTTTTTAATGCACACACAATTTAGACTCTTGGAGGAAACAAAGCATGTTTAAGATCCTCTTGTCACATTTATACTTGATGAAAGGTCAAGTTCTTATATTCCGTGGGGCATCATTGTTGGTAGTAATTAAAAAGAGCTACGGTGCATCTATCTAGCATATTTAATTGGTTTTGTGGGTAGACAAGTATAATTAAAATAACGATGTATTTTTAGTAGCGTGACATAGTGGATACTTCTAGGGTACTAACACACACGTCTTTATTGTTAGCTAGACGTAAATAGCGGCATAATCGGGTTCCACTTCGGCGGCCGCGTGGTTTATCGCGCTACTTTCGTTGTAGACTAGATTGCAAATGACGAGGAGATCAAGGTTCGAATCTCGGTCGGGTGTACTGAGGGTGGTTTTTCCAAACTAGTTTTCTACTCTACCTCAACGCGAATACGAGTACACTTACTCTGAATATATCCTTCCTAATCCCTAAAATCACTAGCGTAAGTAACACATAAGTGTTTAACCCGAACGGGTAGTAAAAAGCGGTACTAAAAAATAAAATAAAAATAAAAATCGATTGAGTAATCATGTCAGTGATTATTTTGTTACCTGTTGTTTTTTATCTTTATTTTTCTGGAAAGAATAAATTTACAATTCTTACTAAAATTGTTGTATCGGTGAGAAAACAAATCCGCTTTTCTATCCGGAATGAATACTAACGTCAAAATTATTAAAATAATCACTACACTGACATAATGTTGTGTGGACTTAGATATTCATAACCGGTACTATTTTTATAATTTTAAACATAATGTTTGATCTTCAGGAGAAATATGTAAATAACTAAATCAAAATATGCCCGCAGTTCATCATTTTGTGTTTGTTTTATCACGCGTACTAAATAAGACTATCTAGAGCATAATATGAAAGAATATATAATCTGAATAGTAAAACGTTTATACATGGAACATTGTTGCGTTGTCGTTTTTTATGTTAAGGCATTATAAATGAGGAAAGCTTTATTTTGCTATTTTTTGCATAATTTATGAAAAATATTGTTTCTAGTTTTAGTCAATCTATCTTTTTTATAACGTTTACCACCCTGGTGGTTAACAGCTTAATCTAAAGTAAGTTACGGTGAATGTTTTGCATTCTGTTTCTCGCACCTCAACCTAAAAATTGAGATATTTACCTAATAAAACTCGTAAGAAACGTGAAACGAAATTATATATATATATATNATATATATATTGATTCTTAAAAAATAATGGGTAAAAGAGTATCATATTCCGCCAAAGAGCATAGATGAAATATTTACACTGTTACATTAACTTTGAGAAGAGAGGAACATCTTTGTCCACCGAAGAGGATAACAATCAATTTCATTTTCAGACTTGAATAAAAAATATAGATATGTTTGCTTACTGAGCAGAAACTACTTTTTATTTTATACAAATATGTTTCACATAGAAGTTTTTACTTTTAATGGCAATCTACTAACAACTTTACAATGGAAAGTTATTTCGTATCTTAAAGAATGGTGGAACAATTATCAAAATTAGAAATTTCTCCTTATGGAAAGTACCCTTAAAGTCATTATCCTGTTAAAAAGAGAGTTACTATAATGTTTGAATTGCTAAAAAGTACTTAGATACGAAATTTAACCAAAATCGTTTGAGCCAATTTCGAGACAATCGATCGGTTCCCTTTTTGCCCCTAATTTTAAAGTTATAAATCTTATTACAAATATACCTCTGGGGAGCTTTGTAAACCCTAAACTTCATATTTTAGTATGATCGGGGAAATGATTTCTGCTCTAGTCCAAGATACAAACAGACAGCCATACGGCATTGCGAAAACACCCTTTTCTAGTTCAGGGGGCCATGAAAGGTAACATCCATCAATATTTCAAGCCAGATGTTTTGATGATTATAATACTTCCTCTGTACGAGGGGTCAAGATAAAGTAAAAATATCTCCACAATGAAAAACTAATAGAATAATAAATGATTGACTTAGAGTTTTATTCAAGCATCATAGCTGCAATTATCATAATACATAGTATACTATGGTGTGAGGATACTTCCGTTAAAGTAGGTGGTCACCTTAATTCACCACATCCTTAAGATTTGGTGACCATCCCCTCCTCAAAATGGAGGGTGGGTACTAACTCTCTTTTAAATTTTCTTTTCATCCCCGCGTTTTACTACCTGTTCAGTTTATAAGCAAGAATATATGATAATTAATTTAATGGAGTAGGGATGAGGAAGGGAATATTTTAAAGGTAATATACCCGCATTTGCATGAAAGGATAGTGGGAAACCATTTAGGGAAAAACCACCTTCAGTAGACTTGATCGCCAGTCTAACACGAGAGTTAGGCTTCAGACCTTTCAGCCACTGAAACGAGTCCAACCTTATTAATATGTCGCACACGACTTATCCAATTTTTATAGGTTGGCCAACTGGGCGTAAGAGATCATTTTAAATGCTATTAAAAACTTGAATTTAATGATACTCTTCCTTTGAGGTTGTTTAATGGGATTCTAATCACATAGTCATTGGCCCTTTCCTCTGTAGATTCAGCTGAATTGTGATCCCAATAACCCATTACTTCTTATCTTTAATTGATGCATAGTTTATTATAAGAAGAAGAAAGGATTATGATCGACAACTAAATAACGCCATCGGGCAGTCCACCCCTTGTTTTGATGAACATGTGCTTTATAAACTCCCTCCTCTCCCCACCCTTCCCCTGGGATTCTTGGTAAAATTTAACGAGGCATCCCCACGTGGTGGCCAAAATAGGTTTGCCACACTCCAGCTCTATTTTCAACAGCTTGCAAGTTTTTTAACGACTGACTTGACAGCAAAAAACAATGGTTGCCCCATGAGGCTACGTGATTTATATAGTGTTTACATTTATAAAACAAAAAGAAAGAAGCCATTTCCTTCTACCTTTCGTATGCATGTGTAACGTGGGAGGTTTTGGGGTTTTATTTTCGAGGAAAACTCTGAAACAAGCCACATATCATAGTAGGATTCCGCAAATCCAGTATTTATAGGTTGTTTATTATACATTATGTACACCAAAATGTAAACACCTTTAATTAGTATCTATAACATGGACCCAAATTTTGATGACATAAAAAGTGTCAAAAAAATTACCAATGTGATGACGTTAAACATGTGAACTTTAAATATTAAAAAATGACCTGATAGTATAATTGCAAAATTGGAAAAAATGTTCCCTTATCAAGCAAGGATTGTTCATATTATTGTATTTATGTTTTACTTGACGATTTTTTAAGACAACATTGAAGCGGAAACCATAAATTATTAAATAATAATTTCAAAAATAGACAGACATTGTCAAACATTTTTTTATTTTAAACTGTAAAAGTATTTTGTAAAAGTATTTTTTTTAAACCGTTTAGAGCTCAGGATATTTAGTTTATTTACAATAAATAGCCATTAGGAATTTTCCTCACAGGATGTAGATCAAAAAGGTTCTTTGAAACATACGTTTATCTTAAATAGGAAACAAGAAAAATATATTTTTAATTGAAAGGAAATATTGTCCAGGTGCAAATAGTAGAGGAAGTGTGTGTACTCGTCAGAGGAAGAGGGAAAGTGTTATCAGCGTATAGACAAGAGGTTTATCAGGGTTAACTACTTATTATCTTCCCTCTAATTTCATATGTGAAATTGGCTCATTTTAGTCGAATCTAGGCAGGTGTCGTCTTGTGCTTGGTATCACTCCGCCAGTGGTGGCTTGTGTATAGGTACTGCAGAACTGCAGAACCCCCTATTTTCACTTGATATAATTGATAACATTTAATATAATGATTCCTTTTTTCTTTAATTCTTTCTTTATTTTTGTAGTACAATATATAATCCTTAAGCTTAATGTCATTACTTCAGTAGCCATCCCCCAGTTTATGAAAAAGATACAAAAATCTTTGTATGGAACTGTGCGCTTCACAGTGCCAGAGACGTGGTGTCTGACTGTTGTGCGCATGCGCACATAGGAGGGGGTGTGGAGGAAGGCGGGACTACCATGTAGAGAGAGCACTGTTGCTCTCGCAGTGCCGGCTCTGGCGTGATGGTAGAAGGATGGGTTTTTTTACTCAGCGTGTGTTGTGCTTAAAAACCGTGTATCATATTCTTGAATGGGATAAAGTGTAGAAGAGTGTATAATTAGATAAATATTCTGCTTCCAGCTATTGTATTTGATTCCTTTTTCTTTGTTCTTTTATTTAACAGAAAACTTTAACCATGGCCTTCCATCCCCAAGAATTAAGTTTTGTAGCTTTAACTAAGGAAGTGCGTGACTATATATGTGTTACTATAATGGACAGATATTCTTCCACTAAACACTTAGTAGCTGCTAAATTTTTCAACAAGAATTGCTTCACTAGATTTAAGAATGAACATCCCACAAAAGAGCTAGTACTGACCACTGAAGCTTATCCCATGAGTGACAAAGAAAAGCTTGAAACTGAACTAAAAGTATTTTATTGTAGGACTGATATTCAAGAATATTGCAAATTAATTGTGCTGCTGAAATTTATCTTGGAAAATAATCTAGATGATGTTTTTAGTGAAATTACGAAACTGATTAAAATCCTCTTGACAATTCCCATGATTACATCAGAGGCAGAGCGTTGCTTTTCAACATTGAGAATAATAAAACTATTTTTAAGAAGCCCTATGAATTTGTAAAGATTAAATGCGCTTGCAGTACTTTCAATGGAGAAAAATTTCCTTAATTGTCATCCAGAGATCAAGGAGAAAATTATTGAACTTTTTGCGCAAAGTTAAAAAAAGAAGAATGAATTTCATTTTTAAATGAATAGATCAATCTTGAACTGTAACCATTTAAGTTAAAGTAAGTTAAAAAGTGTTTTTTTGTTATGATTTTAACAGGTTCCTGAATACATTTTATTTTTAATCATGTTTATTTCCTTTTACACAATTTTAAAACAAAGGCTAAAAAAAATTCTGGAGCAGCACCCCCACTAATTTTAGCTACGAGCCACCACTGCACTCTGCACTTAAAGCATGCTAACTCTGACTTTAGTGTGATAGTGCATATAGTGCTGAAATTGCTAGCTGCTCCACAAAACAGCTTCGAAATCACCAACAAGTATTCAACGTTGTTAAACATATCTCCAGTGGGAACTAAGTAGTACCAGCGCTAATGCAGACCAACGCTCAAGTTTTGTCGACGCCTGTACCAAACCAGTAACCTGCCCTGGTTAGACAGGTAACCTGCTATTTCCCGCCCATAACGGTGACCTAGGGTCAGAGGTCACCTCGTCGACGAGTCATTAAAATCTCTCTCACAAAAACCACCAGCCCGTGCTTTAAATAAAAAATATATAAATATTCCCTTTTAATTATAGCAAACATTTCATTTTACTCTTTTACTCTTCTGTTACGTGCCCACATGTGTTCTGAATTTCACGGTTCGATAGGTTTCTGTTATAATTGCTCCACACCTTCTCCTAATTGGATAGAATTTATTGCAGCGACGTGTTATGAACACAATAACTTTATGTTACATAACAATAAAAAAAATCATGTGCTATTTTTCATCTAATATAAATATAGTCTTAATTTTTTTAATTGAGACTTTAAAGGTAGGAAGGAAAAATAAAAATACATTCCTTAAAAAACCTATAATGAATATTTCACGCAAGCTGGAACATTATTTACATAATACAGTATGTACCAATAGTTTGATCCAAACAATTATTTCATTTGCTTTTATTATAACAAGGCCATAAGCACAAACATTAACTTGCTTGGTTATTTTAATTTATATTGGATAATTTTAATAGCAAACGAGAAAGGGAGTGAATTAAGGACATACAGCATAAAAATTAGATTGTCAGTTAAACATTTTGTTAGCACCGCGTCTTACTACCCGTTCGGGCTATATGCATATGTACTAACTATGCCAATTTAGGGATGAGGAAGGTTGAATTACAAGAAGTGTACACGCATTTGCGTGGAGGTAGGATCAAAACTACTTAGAAATAAACACCTGGTACCTGACTGGGATTTGATCTCCGATCTCCCCGTCATTGTCACTCTAGTATATTGCGAGAGTGACGCCTTAGACCATTCGGCCACCAAAGCTGTTAAATCATTTATTAATGTGAGAGGGTGATCCGGGGGTAAGGTGTCGGACTTCTGTGCTGGCGGCCGGGGTTCAATCCTCGGTCCCGGCACAGATTTATCTGATTACCAAACCCTTCCTTCACCTCTGACAAGACATCTTGTGAATGTGGGGAATGCCAGGCCTCCACCGTGGTTCGGATTCCACGTTAAACTGTAGGTCCTCCATTTNACCCTACCATTACACATGAGCGTGAGTGCGTATAGCCCGAACGGGTAGTAAGACCCGGTGCTAATAATAATAATAATAATTAGTGTGCGCGTTATAAAAGATTTATTTTTTCATCGTGGCCTACTGATTGTTAAAGTTATATACATATAATTACACAGGATCAATAAGGTTTAATTTAGAAGAAATTTACTCGCGTTTGCGGCAAGAGAGAGTGGGAAACCATTTAAGAACCATCTCCTTAACCCACTCAGCTGAGAATATAACGCTGATCTTCACGTTTCCGGCAAATAAAACCGGATGAGACTTACCCCTTACTGTGGATATATTTCCGAACAGAAAATTCACAAGCAGAATAGAAACACAATCATGTGGCAAGCTCTGAGCCAGTCATAAGAGTTCAGAACCATCCACGTTGTCCACTCGGTGAGACTTGAAATAGTTTCAGCCTCCTCAGTTCTTCACGACAATATTTGCTCTTGAGACCCTATGCAACTTAATAAATAACCGACTCATAAGTGCGCATGTTTCTACAATGTTAGAAACTAGCGGACAGCTGCGTCTACTGCTGTGAGAAGATAGGAAATAACTTGTTAAATGGAATGCTTTGGTGTCGTTCGGTTTTATTTTTTTTTACGACACAGCACAATAAATTGAAAACATCAATTGTAACATTAATTTAAAGTTATGTTTATCTACTAGTAAATAAAATAAGTTGATAAACAGCTGTTTGTAGTTGGAGCTGCAAAGCATTATTAATCAACATAGGTTTGTTGACCTCGATGGTCTTGAGGTAAGGTGGTCACTTCGGGAACCTAATCTTCGTGGGCTCAAACCAAGCCGGGGTTGATGGATTTTTCTTGGGCGATAAATATCCGTGGCACAACTTCCTTCATATATCTATATATATATACTAGTGTAGCGGTTCCCAAACTTTCCCCACTTGCAAACCCCTTTCACAAACATCTGAGTTGCACGAACCCACTGATAAATATCCATAGCTATGCACTTAATTTTGTTCAAAATTTGTTTATGACTTTAGTTATTAATTGTAATAAAATTGTTTAATATCTTTAAATTAACCTACTACAGCTCGGTAGGTACTTTGGGATAGCCCACCAAATATAATAGAATAATATTGAAATTACTTAAGTACAAGTTCAAATAATTATACATTTATTTATGGAATTAAAACTGAAATTAAATAAGCAAATTACTGTAATAACATTTTCTTATCTTTACTGTTACAATATTATCAAATTTCACGTTTTTCATAAAGTGCTACTGGAAATTGCTGCTTTTACATAACTTAAATAGCTTCCTTTGAACACAAAATGCCATGCCAATCTAAGTTTCAAAACTGCTTACAAGTTTTAACAGCTACTCACCTCTTCACGTGCCTTAGTGAGAAGGGTGCGCTTGCTTTGGATGGAACAGAGCTTTTAAAGTCAGGAACCACAGACGATACATACAGTCTCAAGTCTCTTTCAGTGCTGAGTTTTTTTATAATATTTTTGAATAGGCATATGAAGAAAAAGTTTTACCACTCAAATACGTAGAAGGAAATGTCACTGAACCTGAAGTAGCTTTATTGGTTAACACTGGGAATTTCTCCTTTAAAATTAACCAGAAACCAACTAATGACAGAGATTTATAGCTTTTATTTAATTCAAAATCAATGGAAATTTCAAGGAGCTGCTCTTTTTCACTCACGCTTAATGTGGAGGATTCCAAAACTGCTGTCTCTTCCAGGGGATTGTGAATCCAATTGTTATTATTGGACATAGCTGGGAAATATTCTGTGAATATTTTTCCAAGTCGCTTCAAGTTATCTATAACCATGTTCTTAACATTTTATTCCAAAGAAAGCTGATTTTCTACAATAAGGTTATGAAGGGTAACAAAGCACTCCGTTTGATTGATAACTAAACACGTGTCCCAATTATTATTTTTTATGAACCATTTGATACGGTCTTGTACAGTAATTTAACGTTAATATTTGACCCCTGAATAGATAGGTTTAAGCTGTCCATTTTTGAGAAAATGTTGGCCAAATTGACTAAAGCTTGACACCACATTTGATCTTGCATGCACTAGGCTTTGTGAAATGGATAGTTAGTAAGAAAAACAAAATCTTCGTACTTAAGTTCACATAATCTTGTAAGAGATAATTGACTTCAGTGTGAGACAATAAACAATTGTTAATGCTCCCCATTTCCTCACAAAGTGCTGAAAAAATCCACCATTACAGACATATTTTGGAGAACCCCCTGGAAGATCTTGCGATCCCCTATGGTTTCGTGAACCACAGTTGGAAAACTGCTGTTCTAGCATGTGAATTTCCGCGCCACTCTGCTACCTATTTTCGGATAACTTTAAAATCCAGCTTTTAGTCAAGAGTGCCGACTGGTGCGGGTTTAAATTCAAACACTTCCATACAAATAATAATGTTAATTCTCCATCCCCGTTCGATGCACGACGCGTTGATTCTTGGGTACCACCCCTTCAGATACTTCCCATCGTCTTGCCGCCAGTTTGCAGCACCGGTGTCGGACCGACAAACGATGTATCGCCCTAATGTGAAGATGTTCTCATGATTTTTCCATCTGTCCACGCCTGAAAAACACGATACTTGTGAGAGATACACACCGGTTGTAAAGAATGTATCTTTTCCTCCATTCGCGTTAATGAGGCTGAGAAAGAATAAAAAAAAGTGAGTCCAATAATTGATGTTTCAACACGAGAGTTTGTGTAAATAAAAATATATGTCTTCATTTATTATTTTGTGTATATACCAATGACACAATATAGGTTTTTATATTGAGTTAACATTTTTAAATTTGTAGTTTCAAAGGAAAATGCTTGTAAAAAAAATCACATGCTAAAAATATGATCCAAACGTGTTTAAAAATTGTTCTAAGAAATAAACAAGTAAAAACCAGTTAAACAGTTTATTTGTCCCCATTATTTGTAGTCTACTAATTACCTAGCAAACTTGACAGTATTTAAAATGTTTGTATGTGGCTTAAATGTTATACATTAGTGGGCTTTTTTTTAAGGCGTTAAGTCACATTAATTTTCTTTTTCCTGACATGGTGTACTCTATGCCCTGATTTTGATTCAAAAACAATTTAGAAAATTCAAAACTATTTCTTGGCGGCCAATATTAATAACATTTTACCTTAATATAGGTATATTCATATATAATATAGAAAAAGTTGAAGATAACATGGAGTGATATAGAGATATATTTAAATTGTTTTAGTAGCTCTAGTAAATACCAGGCAATATTCTTCCTACCAAAATCAGCCTATACGTTTTAATTAAATCTAGTCCCTTTTAGTTCATTGGTGCAACACATTAATGAATAAGTTTAAAAAAATGTATATACTCTAAGTTACTGATTTACACAGAATATAGTTAAACGGATTCATAGATACACGCTTCTGGTACCTTGACCTACGACCAGTAAGGCCATATATATATTACCACTTTAAACATAATAGATGACGTTCCTAATGAAATGAAGAACAGCTGATATTGTTACCGCCATTTTGTTTCTATCTTGAGCACAAGTTGCTTTTTCTCAGAGTTTTCTTTTGATAAATATACCAGGTTTAGTTTTAAATTATTCATGCACGTAAAAAAAAATTGTAGCTAGGTATCATTTTATTTTCGAGATTATTCAACTTGCAAGAATATATTTGGATTGAATTAATCACGTAAGTTGGGTACACACTGTACTGTATTTTTTTTTAATTTAATGTTATTTTTAATTACTTATTATCTTTATTTTTATACATTTATTCGAAGTTAAGGCTATCTTTCTTTGTCTTACGCTTAACCAATATCTGAATTACACAACCCTATAAATGATATTAACTATAATTGACTAAATTTTAAATATTATTTATATTGACACCTGGGCACGGGAATCAAACCTGGGACCTTTCTTTGGCCTAGCACGCCAATGCTCTTACCCCTGAGCTATACAGAAGTCGGCCCATGACCACTTCACTCATATTTTTTAAGGAAGAGTCTTTGATGAACGTACATGGGACGATTCCTTGGTAGCTCAGTGGTAAGAGCATTGGCATATTAAGCCAAAGTTCCCGTGTTTGGTTCTCGTGTCCAGGTCTCACTTTTCAATGTAAATAATACATTATATAGATACGACTATAACCGTAATTAACAAACATAATAGTTTGCCTATTTAATCCTTGATTACATTTTATACGTAATATTTATATTACCTCTAATCATTCCTTCATTTAAAAAAGTATTCTAACATCTGTATGCAAACAGTTTTATTTGTTATGTTTACAGAAGTATGAATCACCATACTCGACTAGAAATAATATTCCAATTGATTGAAGATTTGAAATCAGCCAACCCAATCAATTAGAGAGTAGCACATTTCACATTTGTGATGCCATAACTGTGAATGAACGGGAGACAGCCTCACATTTGTGAATTGGAATGATTATAAAAGTGGAGTTTTTAGCACGTGTATTAAGTTGATGCTAATATTTTAGTAGATTAAAATTGGTTACTATGTACAGTACTACAGTGAGGAAGTATGTATGTACTATTTTGTGTAGAAGATTTGAATGCCCGCTGTTCATTTAGTCGTGGCTACCAGTTCAGTTTGTCAACGTATTTAAAGATGTGGTCCTGGTACTTAAGGTTGTAAATAAATATAATGCAATACAATTATATTAGCAAGTTACACTGCGAATGTAACCAGAAAAAATATGTCAGTCACTGAATAACTAGGCGAGAACATCACTCAACTAATCTGTCAGGCCTGTAAACGTGCTTTACGTCTCCATTAACAGGTTTACCAACGTCTTCCAACTGGTGAGAAGAGTTTGTGTAATACGAAACGTGAATATTATCATAATTTTAATGAATGAGCAGGGCGTACAAAAAAAGAGAAAGGGGAATGGGGGAATATGAATGCTGTGTGCATTACAATGACGTTGGCAAATATTGCCTTCAGGGGGTTGTGGGGTGTTGAGAGAAGTGGGGAAAGAGGGGGGGGGGAGATAGTCTGACAAGACATTTTCTACCTTGACACAAAAATCAAACGTATTTAGAGGCTGAACTTTCCATTGGTAGGACTGATGGGAATACGAAGGTAATTGGTCGGTCACCTTAGCATTCATGTTTGGATGGAATAATCTACAGAGAAAATAATCAGATCGACGGTTACTTTTACTTTTGTCGACTTGTGTCGGTGTTTGAATTATGAATTAAGCTTTAGTAACTCAGAGAAAATTAAGAATTTATGGGTTGTTACAGAACTTTTTTATTGCTACAGTTCTAATTTTAAAATTTCTAACAGTGAACCACATTAATCTTTGTTTTTATGGTTGCTTACTTTTTATTTTTAGCACCAGGTTTTACTATTATTATTATTATTATTATTATTAATAATATTATCACCTCGTTTTACTACCCGTTTGGGTTAGACGCACTTACGCTAATGTGTAATGGTAGGGTGATTGTGAGATGAAATGGAGGACCTACAATTTAACGTGGAATCCGAACCACGGTGGAGGTCTGGCATTCCCCACATTCACAAGATGTCTTGTCAGAGGTGAAGGAAGGTTTTGGTAATCAGATAAATCTGTGCCGGGATTAAAGATTGAACCCCGGACCTCCAACATAGAAGTCTGACACCCTACCCCTAGACCGCCAGGTCACCCTCACGTCTTACTAACCGTTCAGGTTACATACATATGTGCTAGCTAATTATGTTTATGTATCGGGGATTAGGAAGGTTGAATTTAGAGTAAGTGTACCCGTATTGATGTGGGGAGAACGAATGAAAACTCCTTTAGGATTTAAAAAAAAACCTCAGTACACCCAACTGGTATTCCAAACCCAATATCATTGCCAGTGACAGTCCATTTTATTAATAAAGTGACGTATTTGACCATTTGGCAGTTGTCTATAGGACTTGTGGATTGGACATTAGTGTCATCCTCTTTTGAGGTGGGGATATAGGGAACGCGAGAAAAGTTTTTGTGTGTGCAGTTTTACAGTTTTGATAGAAAAACTCTTTTGGGCAAAATAAATCAAATATTGTTTCAGTAGAAACTTAGTTTAATTTTATTCATAGAGTGATATCCACAGTAATTGTTGAATATCTGTCAAAGGTGTCCTGTAATTTAATGACAACTTTTCTCTTCATTTAAAAAATTTCTCATCTAATGCAGCTATAATCATAACATGTATTCAACTGCTGATATCAACATGTGAATAAAATTAAATTCTATGTTGCTACCGGAACAATATTTTATTTATCTAGGCCAAATATATGTTTTGTTATAAAAACGGCCAAAAAAATACAGCCCTTTTCTTGCGTCCCCTACATCCTTAAAGTAAACACAGACCCCAGGCCATTATTCATCGTTCAATAAGATTAAATAAATCATCTCCTCCAGTTATTACTTCATATCACCTGGTCACGGGAATTGAATCTTCCGCAAACCCTGTATAGTTTAAAGTAAAAGTCCGCGTATGCCCAGTGTGTTCAATTGACGTTACAGCCACAGAGTAATGCTGGTAGAATCCACCACAGGCGCAACAATAGCGAGGTCTGGAAGTAATAATTCTACTGGAGAAATAGTCCGGCCATTCCGCCCTCGCCCAATCATCCTCATTGTTTGGCTCTAACGTAGCGAATGAGCGCTCACTAATTAATTATTAGTTTGACAAGACGTTGATTCTAACAATAGCCTCCTCTTCTAACAAACTTGACCTCTCTTCTGGACTACAAACATTCTACTCACGAGAAGAGGAAACCACGGAAGAGAGCGGAGTATAAATTAAGAACCTAATTAGTGACTTATTCAACCATAGTAATATCATAGTCGACCGTGGTGGGATTTTGGTAAAGTGTTAACCGACATCAGGACAATATGTTCACGGGTTTACTCCCATCTAAGGTCAATAGATTTTTCTCGGGCGATAACACTCCATTGCATAACTTCCTTCGGAGGAGAAGTAAAGCCATCGGTCCCATGTCGATTGCGGCATGTAAAGGAACCATAAAATGTACGTAGAAATACCTTTTCCGGCAAAATTAGTTAGCCCTTTCACTCTCGATTATAGAACCTCTGTATGGAAGGCAACGGAGAACCTCCACAATTCTTGAGCTCGCATGGTGAATGGGATTTCTACCAGATGGTTCGGGCAGCACTAGCCAGCCAAATGTCTGAGTGCAGTCCCAGCTTTGGATAGTCAGAAATCACACCAAACTGACCTTCAGGTTGTTGACTGAAGAATAAGTAATAATCTAGTAGAAATACAGATTTAAAAAATACAAAAAATTGTACTTTCTTTTGATTCGTTGGTGAAAAGAAGTATTGTGATTGTTAACAAAATTTAATCCGAGATTTTAATGAATGATGGCGTTTCATGACACCCTGAAATCAAAAAGGGGATTTCCTCAATGTCGTGCATCTGTAATCCCGGCCTAGAGTTAAAACCATTTTACCGATTAGGTAAAAACTTTGTATATAAGGTTTTCATAGGTTTCCTCTGAGGGGGGTTTTTAAATTATATATCTAACCCTAAAATTAAGGGTAGTTTAGCTAAGGACAAAAAAAATCAAATTTTCTTTAAATTGGCTCTAACAATTTTGATTAAAATTATTATCTGGGCAACGGTTAACATTACAAACAAAATGGTGTATTCTACTCTTCTGCGAAAAAAACTTAAGAAAGGACTCTACTTTAACGAATATATTCAGTTTTGATCCTTCATAACTCTTTAGACATTAAATAACTTATCATTATAAGATTTTTAGAATTAAAAAAAAAAAACTTCCTAGATGGTTTTCAAGTCTTCCACCATAAAAAGGTAAATACATTTCTTCTTGTTTCTACCGTCCTCATTCCTACCCCTATAGCAGGGAATATCAAATCATTGTTCAGCGGGGACCTCGAGACCATGGCTATTCCCGGTTGAAATCAGCCACTATAAACCACTTAGTGTGTGGTGGCCTGACCGAGGGAGAAGGGGTGGTGGGAGGTGATGGGTGAGGGAAAAGGAAGAGGGCCTTTATCTCTCCCATCCCCATAGAGATGAACTCACAGGAATTCAGCCACGCACCCAGGTGGCCACTCCAAATGAACGCTGTCTCAAGGTCCACAAAACAAATGGAGAATACATTGTACGTATTTGTTGGGTTCAACTAATGACATCAACACCACCCTGCTTTCTTCGGGAGATCCTAGGGGTTAACCTGGTGTACCCAGACCCAAAGTGTGGAGCAACACCGATTCCAACCCGCTTTAACGACCGGAAGGTATCAGGCGTCATTCTCATGTTAGACTGGCCTGCTGATGACTGGGAGATCGGGGTTCCAATCCCGGTTGGATCTACTGAGGTTGATTTTTCCTAAATAGTTTCCCACACTCCTTCTATACAAATGCGGGTGGATTACCTCTAAAATGATTCCTTCCTCTTCTCTACCCCTTTAGAGTAGTTATCATATACGTGTATAACCTGAACAGCAATACGTGGTGGTAAAAAAAACCCATCAACTCTGCACAAACCTCAACCAAAACGGATAAAAGAGTTCGCGCCTAATGGACTGGGAAGGCCGGGATCTCCCCTTACAAGGAGAGTTATGTAAATTTACCGATAGCTAAGAGAGGCTCTTTAGTGGTCAAACACTCGACACCATAATCGGAAGAATGTCTGGAGCCCACGGTAAGAAACTATAGCCTCATCCAGAGGTTTACTCAGTGGCGTGTCGTGTAGTTTTGTGAGGGAAGCAGACCTTGTTACAACTCTACCTTTAATACGTTCTCGCCCACTTGGGCGCTATTTGCTATGCTATGTATCCCTCCCACAGGAACGAATTCCTCTCGACACCTGACCATTGATATTCCATCCAATCCTATAGGAGCCCCCCCTTCCCCCCCCCC
>CABFOW010001482.1:57901-71138 GCA_902141385.1 Timema californicum
CACTGCAGTGGAGTAACTCGATCCCACCCCTCCCCACACCCCAGTGATGTAACTGGACCCCACCCCTCCCAGCACCCCAGTGGAGGAACTTGACCCCACCCCTCCCCTACACCCAAGGGGAGGAACTCGGCTATGAAATTAAGGGATTGAATAGAGGATTAAACTAGTTATCTTGGAGGAACTCGACCACACCCGTACATTCCTTCAAATATATTCTAAACTCCCCATCCCTGTACCAACATTTGAATAGCCCGTAAGATAGTAATACGAGGTGCTCTGTAAAAACAAAAACAAAATCCTCTTACCTTCCTGACGGTGATGAATCGGGCGGTTGGAAGTCGTTACTACTTGTTGCTTACAAGATACAACTCCTCCTCATATTTCATCAGATGTAACACGCACACGTTTTCCCTCGGCCATTACTTCTAGGTTGAATGGGTTTGTAAACACCTTGCGTTAAGAGTATTTCTCTTAGAACAGACTCAAGACAGTTCTGGAGATTTTTACCCGGCCTTCTCTCATAAATGCAGACAAGTTTATAAGAGTAATCACCAGGGCCCCAGATTTTGATGACATATCATCATAGTGAAATGGTTGGATATAATGAGTAATGAAGAAGTTTCCAGAAGAATGGGTGAAAAAAAACCAGACTGTGGAAGATGCGAACACAAAATAAAAATAAATAAAAGAAGAATAATACTTGTTGGTCATTTCTTGAGACATGAGGGACTGTTACATTCTATATTGTAATATGTGGACGGGAAGAATTCACTACGTTTCATTAACCAGATGAAATTATTATTATTAGTACTATTATTAGTATTATTATTATTAGTATTATTATTATTATTATTAGTAATAGTAGTAGTAGTAGTAGTAGTAGTAGTAGTAGTAGTAGCACCGCGGCTTACTACCTGTTAGGGTTGTACGCACTTACGCTAATGTGTAATGTTAGGGTGATTGTGAGATGGAATGGAGAACCTACAGTTTAACGTGGAATCCGAAACATTATGGAGGCCTGGCATTCCACACATTCACAAGTTGTGATTAATATACGTCTTTTTAGAGGTGAAAGAAGTGTTTGGCAATCAGATAGACCTGTTCCAGAACCAAGGATTGAACCCCGGACCCCTAGACCACAAGTTCACCTACCAAATAATAATATTGCGCTTCTGGGCTACATCGTTCGTAGCCCAGTAGAGGAAAGATTAGTTGGTACTAATGTACCGTTACCCAGGAGACACCTGAATGTACTAATCGTACATCCTTTCCATGTTGGCTCTTTCTAAGTCCCGAGGAGGTGATATGATGGTGATATAAGTATGATGCTGTGGAACCAGTGGAAACACTTAAACCTAACTTACGCCTAATTAAACAAATCCTAATGACCGTTGGGGTGATTCCACTTTCGGGAAAAAATACCTGAGGTACCAGCTCGGAATAGAATCCAGAACCCCTAGACTCATAGCCAGGTGCAATGACCACTACATCACGCGGATGGTTACTGAACAGATTATTGAAGACGTGGTTGCAAGACATAACAAGCACTGAAGAGGAAAGTAAAAATATCAGAATGGAGAACTACTGCAAACCAATATTCTGATTGATGACCATAGATGGATAGACAATCTTTTTTATCGGTACATTATAGATAATGTTCATATCTGCCCTTCTTCTACCATGTAAGGTAACAAGATTGCCTTGCCTTATTACGAAATGGCATCACTTATAAGATAGGGTCATAGTGTAATCAGACAATGCAAAACTACTACCTTCCAAGGAAAATAGAGTGTACATTTATTCTGTTCGTGATTCTCTGGCTGTGCAAACATTTTCATAATGCCATTATTAAGTAATTTTTGGTCACTTTTTATTTTTATGTAATATTTTCTTAGTTCACGTAATATTGCGCTATATTTAGCTATTAATGTTGAATAAGTTTAGTTTTTAAATGCATAAATACTCAAACATAAATGTTTTAAACACACAGTCACCGGAATAAGAAGCTAATGTAGGCCATAAACTTTGTAACCTCTTTACTTGTTTGGTTGTATAATACACATTTCTGGTGAGACTACAACTATGCTGGAGAGGGTTGTTTTAGAAAGGGGTAGTAGCTATTTCTTCTGAAGGAGATATTACACATTCCTGGTGAGACTGCAACTAGGATGGAGAAGGTTGCGTTGGAAGGGGGTTTCTCTTACTTCTGAAGTAAATATTTATAACTCAACGTTTTTTTAGCCCCACGTCTTACTGCCCGTTCGTACTGTACGCTTATGTATTAATTACGCTAATGGTTTTTAGGGATTTGTAATTCTAAATTTAGAGGAAACGTACTCACATGTGCGTAGAAGAATAGCGAAAATCCATTTTGGGGGAAAAAACCTCAATACACCTGACTAAGATTCGAACACTGATATCCGCGTCATCGGAACTCTAGTCTACTGCAAGAGTAACACGTTAGACCACACGGCCACAGAATAACGTTAAAGTAATAATATATTTAGAAGAATGCGAGAATTTAGCTATTAAAGGCTTTTAATTGCATATACGTTTTAGTTTACGTTTGTAAAGCGCGTATTCGAATTAGTTGTGTGCACCCATTACAATATTTAAACATATTTTTAGGTCAATATTTTGTAGATTAAAGCTAATTTTTATAATATCCAGGCCATCAAGGTCCGGTCCCCATTTTGATAACTATTTTTTACTTTAATTAAGCATACAAAAGGGGCTAAAAAATATTTCCCAAACTTTTAGAAGCGTGATCTAATTTTCAGAACGACAACTTTCGCGACCGCAATTGCCTTAATGTACTCTCTTTTGTTCGCTGCGTCTCACTCCACGTTTGGGTTGTACGCATATTAACTAATTACGCTAATGGTTTTAGGGATGAGGAAGATTGAATTTATAGGGAGTATACCCGAATTTGCGAAGAGTATAGTGGAAAAACTATTCAGGAAAAACCATCTTCAAAACACTCTACCAGGATTAAGACCCCGACCATCCACTCTATTGCGAAAGTGATGTCTTAGACCATTCGACCAAAGAGGTTTGTGTTTTATTGACTATGATTTTTTTTAAATCTCACAATGTGGCATGTGCGAAGGATGAGGTTGTTTCCGGATCCTGTGATGACGTCATTTTACGTCCACACTACAAATACGAGCATGAAACCAGATCCCTATTTCCGAATACTATGCAGCAACCCTTCTACCACCCTTTGTTAATCTTTTTTAACTTTTCCATTTTACAATTATTTAACGATTTTATATTTTTATATAGTTATTAAATTTTTATATTTCATGAACTTTTTTGCAACTCCCCGAAAATCGGCTCGTGACCCCACGGTTTGGAAACCACTGGTCTAAAAGTATATCATCTAAGAGAACCGACTACGTGGATAGGCTCAAGTTGATTTTAATATATACGGTACGTTATACATACTAAATGACGTTGCCTTCTTGGGGATCTCGAAGCTATTTTGCGAAGAGGGTTGCATCTTAAATTGACGCACTTAGGTACTCTAAGCACTATCACACCTAGACACCAATGTACGAAATAGAAATAGAGGAAAGAAAATGAGCATATTAATCTGTTAATAACACTTTCCCTATTTCACTTGTGAGTATAAACACCCACTCAATTATTTGCGCGTATACAACATTGGCTAGCATTTAAAAATACATTATTTATTTTTTTCGTATTATAGATAGGCATGTGCTTCCACGGAATGATCAAATCTAAATCCTGTCAGGAAGAGTCCCACTTGCCATTTTCGTTAAAGATTAAAAATAAATTCGTCTACAAAAACTACTTTAAGATCAAAAAATAATGTTGTGGTGATGTAAGAAAGACTATTTTTAGAATTATTTAAGGATTAATGCTTTTTGTTTTAATGTTAACTCTTTAAAAACACTCTAAATAAAAATGTTAATACATTAACATGGGGAATCCTATCTAGACATATTATGACGTCACAGGTACGCAATGTCCTTAAATATGTGATTGGTAAAATAGAATGTTAAAAGGTATCACTACAATCTCCATTACTTTAAAATCAAACTTTTTAGAGTTCCCTCAGTGAAACTTGTTGCATGAGTCACACGTAAAACATTTTCTTCACGGCTATTCAGTCTCTAAGTGTGTGCGTATGTGCAAACACTATGTGATCACGCACGAATAGATGCAGCTGCAATACATGACGCTTAGTTCTTTGGCTGAACATGCACTTCTAAATATAAGTCTGGCCAGAAAACAAAAATCATCCACGTTTTAATAACAAAGGAATTCTCTAACGTTCCAAGAAACACTAGACAGGATTGCTGGCGTTCTTATAACTAAATAGCGCAATCAAGATTACTTTAAGGTCTAAACTAAAATACTATCCATTAAACTTTTATAAAGAAAAAATATATAAAACTTACAAATAATTATTTTGTCATGTTATGTTTTTATTTATACGTATTGTATGTCTAGATACCTACTTTGAATTAAAACATTAGAGGCATTTTTAAAAGATTTGAAGAGTCCACTGCAAAATTGATAGATGTCAAAAATCCTTATTAATCAGGACACCGTTTTTAAAGTCACTACTGTTTATACTGGACGACTAACTATTTTATTTAGAAAAATATTTAACTTATCTATGCTTTCAAGACAGTAGAAAAAAACTTGAATTATCTATTAATTCCAAAACATAAAATACAGTTTATATATATAATGTTAATTACTCAATAAAAAGTGCAAAAACGCTGAATGTATGAAAAAGATCCAAGAATGATGAATGTCATAGGGTAGAAATTTAGCACTTATAGAACCAAAGAACAGTACATGTTACATGCGAAAGTCACAAAAAAAGTTATTATAAAAATGTATTAATAAAATTCAAACATCTCTTGTCACGACGATTCTTTTATTTTCCTTTTGCTGTCCTTTCTCTCTATGCGAAGCATACTATAGGACTTCCTGGTGTCTTGCCCACAAAATTACATGAGATGTTTAAAGTCTATGAACTTTCCATAAGAAATTGTCAGGAGATCTGTACTGTCTATCTGATAATGAACTATCCGACAGTTTCTTTTCTGCAACCTTCTTCTCTGATTGGTTCTTGTCACAGCTGTAACAAGTATCACATCTTGGGTATCCAAAACCTATGTTAAACTGTGTATTAATACTATTTCTGTACTATTTATAAGACACTGTTGGTAAGTTTAGTTCCTTGTACATCTCATATATTTTCTTCACATTTAACACAGCGGGAAGGTAGATTTTAACACTTTTGTACCTACAATAGTGACTAGGCCTACCATTAAAAGAAGATATGTGATTGGTTAGACTTTTCTCAACATTAGGAGGTATTTTACAATGTGAGTGACTGTATTTCCACCGCTTATTTTTTAGTGCCAGTACAGTATTCTTACACGATGTGTGTAATGTATGTACCCTTCTTGAAGCTATGCCATGGAAAGATAAAATAACCTTCACACACATTGAAATTTCACTCGCAGAATTATCATCACAAACTTTAACTTTGTAGGAATAAACATTTTCATAAAATTTTGTATTGTATTCTTATTTCCTGGTCCTATGTTTTTTTTAACTGCATTAAAACAAACAAATATGTGTTTTGTTAATCATAGTTTGTCATTTGATTGAATTAACTAATTATAAGTTTTCTTTTTATATAAGAATATTTTTAAAACATTAAGCCACACACACTCACAGTATGGGCCAATCTCGTGACTAAATAACCTCATATTCTTCATAACTCCACTCATCCTATCACTTTTCTTCCTTTTCTTACTTGCAGCTGTTTTCATTCTACTTGATACGGGTTCACTATCGCTTTCTGGATTCATGATGTTTGTATACAGAACCAAACAAAAAGGAAGAAATTAAACAAACACCACAACTATCTAAAACAATAGACCTTGCACTAGCTGCATCATTGGCAAACTGACGGAGCGCAATCAGATCTGTGTGGTGCAATACACAGCTCAACGGAGCTTTTTTATTTATGGCAGCCAGCATTATTTCCCTGTATGGGATTTATTCTCTCCTCTGTAAATCAGGAACCATGAGCATTAATGCTGTGAGCTGTCGTGGTATAATTCTACACTACTTGAAGCCTATATTACCAGCCTTAACTAATTTTCGCGAAAAAGTAACATCCATCGTTTTTGAAGTGGACTCTTCATTTAAATTTTTTTTTTAACCGTTACTGGTAAATTGCACTTTAACTATTTCTTTTACTCCACGTTTTACTCAAACTTTTAATTAGACTTAATAAGTACTGATGAGGAAGGTAGAATGTAGGTGAAACATTTCAGGATTCAAGTAAAGAAAAAATGAAAAACAATTTAAGGAAAAAAACAACACCCTTCGCTGAGATTTGAAACCCGAACTCTCAGTCACCAGCAAAACAGACAAAAAGAGCTTGGCGTTTAGTTTTTGTAACCACTAATTTGGGTTAGGAGTCAAGAATGAAATCATTGGGGCTGATTAGTTAGACTGTAAGTAGGCTTTTTGTTGGGAAAGAGCTTTTAGAGAATACAAACTTTAATTTTCTAGCCAATAATGATACCATTTCACTATTATTATTATTATTATTATTATTATTATTATATTTGATTAATATTTATAAACTCGATCAAATGTGACAGTTGCGGATCGCATGACTTGACGTATGGAAACGTGAAATTAGGTTTATCTAATTTTCTATCTGTCGGGTCTTTCTATTATATTTGGTTTGTAACTTTACTGTAGACTCACACGTTCACCAAAAACAAAAGTATAACGAACGTATAGCCAGAATGGGTAGTAATATGCGGTGATAAAAAAAAGAAACGCAAAAGAAACATGATCACGTGACGAGTTATAAACCAATAACAATATTCCAGCCTATTTAGCCACTCGGAGCGACTTGAAATTAATTCCTTTAGCTTTCCTTTTTCTGCGCGACAACAACTTGGAAAAAAAAATCGAGTTTCAAAGTCCAACAGACTCAAATCATTGCACACGCACCTACAAAGTGAGATACTAGCAGACAACTGCATCTACTGTAGTGAAATGATTTGAAAATAGCTTGTTAGATGGAAAGCATGAGTCTGGTTCTTGTTTCTGTTTTGATTTGTTTCAAGACACAAAACAATAATAATTTGAAATTATCCACCATGAAAATAAATCTTATCTACTATAAAAATGTTACAAAGCATCATGGGAAGAAACCATTGAAAAGACCTAGACGCAATCGGGAAAATAAGATAATAATGAACTTGAAAGTGATAAGAGTATAATGGAGGACTAGATAGAACTAGCTCAAGATAGGGATAGGGTTTAATGAGGTGGACAGGATAGAACTAGCTCAATATGGGAATAGGTGTAATGAGGTGGACTGGATAGAACTTGCTCAAGATAAAGATTGGGTATAATGAGGTGGACTGGATAGAACTAGTTCAAGATATGGATAGGGTGTAATGAGGTGGACTGGATAGAACTTGCTCAAGATATGGATAGGCTGTAATGAGGTGGACTGGGTAGAACTTGATCAAGAGAGAGATAGACTGGATATAAGTAGCTCAAGATAGGTATAGAGTGTAATGAGGCGGACAGGATAGAACTAGTTCAATATATGGATAGGGTGTAATGAGGTGGACTGGATAGATCTTCCTCAAGATATAAATAGGATGTATTGAGATAAACTGGATATAACTATCTCAGGAGAGGGAGGTAGCGTACTTTTGAAGTGCGACAATACATTTTTTAGTTCCCAAAGCCCTAGGGATAGTAAGTAAGCATAATGGATCAGCATACATTTCTGCTTGTGTGTGAATTGTTACAAAACTAGAGCAGATTCTGCAATTTAGTTTCGTTGAACGTGTGAATCAAGCTTTAGTTGTGCTGTCTGTCCTACGTTAAATTGCTTTGTAAGTGGTAATACAACACTGCGCTTTAAACAAATGTACTTTAATTCCTCCCAATTAAAAAAAAACTTTTATCTGATGGTGTATTACGTATAAAAAATATTACTGACGTCACAAATACAAACTATTCAATGTTATAGGCAAATGGTTGAGTGCTTAACGAAGAAGGGTGACTGATAAAATGGTAATTACCGAACTTATACACATACACACACACAAAGAAACAAAAGAACATACTTTCAGTCTTGATGTCTTAATCGTGAGTCTTTTTTTTTCTGAGTGAATGTCTTTATTGTTGCCACCAACTAACTATCCACATGTGTTCTGCCAACCATTTAAAAGCATTGCTATGAATGCATTGTTTCTCTCTCTTTATTTCTCGGAACCCTTCAGGCTGAATGTAGACGGACCTTGCAATTAAAACACGTCAAAACGTTTATAACCACGAGATGATCCCTGAAACTTGATCCGAACAGAGGAATCTTAGTTGGTGGTCTTTGGGTCTAGTTTTATAATCGTAAGTCTAATAATTTAAATACTGTGAGCCTTTTAATAGGGGGTTATTGTCTGAGGACACAAAAAATAGGAGTAATAATACTTTTACTCTGGGCGTAGTTCTTTTCAATGTGGAAATTGCAAGTTTTGTTGGTAATAAATTGGTTTATTGTCGGTATTAAAAAAAACTCTACCTCTTTGTCCATTGAAAAAAAGGGAGGATTGTGTTATGAGAGTAGGCAAACGAAATTATGGTAAAGAGACGTGAAATAACGTTGGGAAGAGACTGGTTGAGTTAGTAACTGTCTAAGAGAAAATTAAATCTACTTTTAAAAGCTTCTCCCATTAAATTAAGTTTCGTTGGTGGATGTATAAAATAATGAGACTTGGATTATGTTGGTGAGAGCGAGAGGAAAAAATGTGTTGTATAATAAAACTTAACACTATTATATTTTTGTAATCTTCAAGATCATTCTCGTAGTTAGACTATTAGACTATAAAGTTAATGTACTTTGGTTCGATTCCTGAAATCTAGAGTATCTTTTTTTCTTCATTTAATGTCTATCAAAAATATCTAACTATGTTTGTGACCAGGTCATTTTTATATGGGGGACAAAACTAGAAATAGCATAGTTACAATGTTAAAATCTGTTTAAAGACATTTAATATTATTTCATTCATATTTAATCTTATGTATGTTTTAAACCGTTGTCATCCTCCCCAATTTTTAAAACAAGATAGTTTTCATAAACTCTTTGGAGTGATCCTCCATCAAATTTTTTTTTGAAAAATGGTCCATTCTAGAAGCTATGAATAGTCTTCGCATTGATTTTTTTTAAATTAGATTATTTTATAAGCCATTTAAAGTGTTTCTCACCCAGAAATGTTTGAAATTCGGATGCCCCTCAAAACTATTTAGAGTGATCCTAACCTTAATTTTTTACGATAAATAAATACTTCTAGAAGGTAATCTTTGAAGTGGTCTCCCACCGAAAAAAATTTGAAAATTGAATTATTTCAGAAACTATTATTTGGGGGGGGGGGGGGGNGGCTATTTTGGGTGGTCCTCGCCTGAAAATTCTTCAAAATTACATTCATCTAGAAGCTATTTGGAGATGTCCTTCCCCAGACACTTTTGAAATTTTGATGACCTTGGAAGCTATTTAGAACTTTTCTCCCTTGACTTTTTCTAGTATAGTAGTTATTTGAATCAGTCTTTTCTGGCAAATTTTTGACAATATAATGCATCTAGAAGTCGTTTGGAATTTGATTTAAGATGATCTTTCAGTTTCATATTCGATAATATCAGAGGATTTGAAATATATCTAGTGGAAAATTTATTCCAGGGAGGGGCAAATTATTTCCTGGGGGTCAGAGTCCCCCTAAGTTCCATCTACCACTAATGCTACACATAGGCCTATTCTATATTCTATATTCGGTATCGCTCTCAGGCGATTATTAGTCTTCTTTTATGTGTGGTAGCCTACCGTCTCTATGTGGAACAATGCTCGTCACTCACTTTGCACTACAAATATAATACATGAAAATGAATATTTTATCCACACTTGTGTGAGTCATATCGAATATTGATTAATCATGGATGAATAATGCACGTGTAGAGCCGACTAAAGAGATGTCTGTACATAAACAGATTTAATTTTTTTTTAAAATTTATCTGTGTTGTATTTTCTTTCTAAAATTTGAACTTTCATTTAGTTTTTTGTATTAATTTTCTAACTTTCACAGGGGGGGTCAATTGACCCCTCTGAATCCGCGCTTGTCTGTGACAGATATTCAGAAAATGTTGGTATTACTATTTGGAGAAAATTAAACTAAACGGATATACTAAAGCAATATTTTAATTATTTTGTCCTCATTTTATTTTTTTTTATATAAAAATGCAAACAATTCTGACTTCAACTCAAGTCCCCATCTATGACTGCTCAGGTAGCTGATACGTTGCTAATTAGATGTGCTTGGGCTAAATATTACCAAAACCTTTGCTAGTACACAAATTTAGTGTTTACTGAAATTAACAAAAAACTATTTTCTATGACTCTATAGCATGATAGACCCATAAACATAGTTTAAGAGTTTATATTTTCCACTTTGAAATGTCCCAAAATTCACATAGTTTTTGTTGATATTTAAGAGCTAAATTCCTGGGAAATGAAAGGTGATTGGTATAGGAGCGTAGAATGGATCTTTGTAAAGAGAATGTCATTTAATACAACACAAATTGTATTGCCATTTGTATTTTCCTCCTCCCTGTTTGTTCTCCCACTGCTGGACACATCCACGCAGGAACGTTATAAACTCACTTGGTTTCTGGCATTTGGAAATTTTCGCTCGACTATTCTATTGTCTTAATTTGGAAGTGTAGTTGGACGCGAGATAGCGCCAGTGTTTTTGCAGTTTTTATATCAAAACTTTTTTTTTGACATAATATTTCAAATAATTCTCCATATAATTTAATTTTCTTCACATGGTGATATAAACACGGCTGAATATATGTCAATGGTGTCCTGGAATTTAATAACCACTTTTCTCTACACTTAAAAAAGTTTCTCATCTAATGCCGCTATGTTCATGACAGATATTCAACAACTGATGATATCACCATGTGAAGAAAATTAAACTAGAGTTTCTGTCGGGGCAACAGTTTCTTTATTTTGGCCAAATAGAGTTTCCCTGTAAAAACTTGTAAAAATTATTATTATTATTATTATTATTATTATTATTATTATTATTATTATTATTATTAGCACCGCATCTTACTACCCGTTCGGGTTATATGCACTTACGCTAATGTGTAATGGTAAGGTGATTGTGAGATGAAATGAAGGACCTACAGTTTAACGTGGGATCCGAACCACGATGGAGGCCAGGCATTCCACACATTCACAAGTTGTGTTTAATACACGTCTTGTCAGTGGTGAATAAAGGGTTTGGCAATCAGATAAATCTGTGCCGAGACCGAGGATTGAACTCCGGACCTCAGCACAGAAGTCCTACACCTTACCCCTAGACCATCAGGTTACCTTAACTTGTAAAAACACTGACCTTTACTTGCGTCCTCTTCACTCCACGCAAGCATTCAACCTGAAATAGTCAGGAGTGCTGACAGCTCGCCGAACACTGCTAGGTGCTGTCGGGCTGGTATGAAGATACAGAGAAGACCTGTTGTATGGAAGGAAGGATGATTAAGCTTGTAAAATCGTTCTGAGAGTCTCGGGTTCTTAAATTGGTTCACCATAAAGTCCCGCCGGCGGGTGTGAGCTTGTGACGGTAACAACATAATATCCGTGATGGCTTCGCAGCGGTAAGATTGACCGCGCTTCGCAATGTGGCTTTTTCATAAGTCTGGTAGATTTCGCACGTAATTTGTATGGAAATCCAACAGCACCATTATTAACATAACAGATGCATTTAAAACAAAATACATTCACCTTATTTACAGTCATATGGCAAGCTTCAAGTTACACTAATGATACTTTTTTTGCCTTTGCCGATAATTTAACTTGAAATGTGTGCTACTGAGTCTCCTAAAGTGCTCGATTAGTCTTTCTTATTTTTTTTCGCAACTGTCAGATATTTTACCTTCCTCTTGCTGTCAGTTATATTTCTTAAAAGTGAACCTTTTTTTATATACATATTCGAATCTTTACTAGTTAGGAAACAGCTGTCTCTTTCTTTTGTCCTCCAAATTAATATAGTATGTCTTTCGCTGACATTTGCGTACCTAGCACTTATTTCACAAGCGCGATCTGTCCTCCCATCAAAACGGAATGTTGACATTTTAATAACTATACTATGATCTTACTGAATTTAACCTTTGTTTTTAGAAGCTATTTCAATCAAATAGACCGTACCTAACAAGGGGTGAAGTTGTAATTATATTTATATTAAAGATACCCGCTTCAGTGGCCAAATGGTCTAAGACGTCACTATCGTGTTAGACTGTCATGCTGAAAACGGGGAGATTGGGGTTAGAATCCCAGTCGGATCCACTGAGGGTAGTTTTTCCTAGATGTTTTCCCCCTCTCCTTCTACACGAATGCCGCTAGATTACCTTTAAAATTATTCCTTCCTCATTCTTACCCACATTAGAGTAATTATAATATTTGCGTGTATCCTGAACAGGTAGTAAGACGCGGTGCTATAAAAAAAACAGACAAAAATAAATAGAATGGTGCACCGCACATATTTTTTCTCACACTTTTATCTTAAAATAGACAGTCATTAAAAACTCGTAAGATGTGTGTAACGAAATAATAGTTATATACATTGTTGTAGAAATATTACACCAAAGATCATAATTAAAATAATATATACTGATACTTACCCTATGGAATTATGAACTAAGAATACTGTTACACAAAAATTGAGCAAAGAGAAACATCTATGTCGACCAAAGAACATAAGAATCAAATTCATTTTCTAAGACCTGAATTAAAAAGTATATATATTTGCTTATAGCTCAGAAACTAATGCATTAAAAAAATTATTCAAAATAAAAGAGTTTTTTTTATTTAATAGTACTACAACGTTACAACGATAAGTTATTTCATATCTCAAAGAGTTGGTGAGAAATGATGAACAATGGAAAATTTCCCTCGTGTAAAGTATCCTCAAAGTCATGTTGATGAAAAAATGAGAGTTGCCATTTCGTTTATGATTAACATTGTCTAGATATAAAATTTAACAAAAATAATTTGAAAGAATTTTGAGAACATCTATTTTTTCTCATTTTGTCCTTCAGTAAACTACCCTTAATTTTAGGATTAGATATATAATTCCAACAATCTCTAAAGGGG
>CABFOW010001482.1:71187-83773 GCA_902141385.1 Timema californicum
ATTTTTTTATATTTAAATGTTTTGTATTAAATAAGTAGAAATATTAATATGACACTTCAATATGGGGGGGGGGGGGGGAGGGGAAGGACCAGATACAAATATTTGATATTGTGAAAACCAATTTTTTTGTTTCACCTGGTCATGAAACGTCGACATTTATCAAAATCTCAAGCTCTATTTTTTTGACGATCACAATACTTTCTCTCCGAGGGGTCGAGATAAAGTAAAGAAAACAGAAGTAATAATAGTATTATATTGTTAATAGTGTTGTGCAGATCACCCCTTCCACCTTCACCATCCTCCAACCAATCACCGGTCAGCACATGCCACTGTCTTGCGAGGCACTGTTGCAAACATCCATCAAACAGCTGACGCACGTTCCAAGAAAAACTTTTTGTTTTTTCGTCTAGACAATGTTTAGCCGACACTCATAGTAAAACGCGTTTGAGACGACTTCCCTCATATCTTGCGCGGGTTATATTTCGCGGCGGTCACGAGCTGTAAATTATTACATGTTCGGGTTGTGCCTAGGAGGGTCTGTGTTCGAGTTGTTAGGGGATTGTGGGGGGGAGAGGGGCGGTTATAAGGGACGATTATAGGTCTAGAGAGTAGTGGTTTGACTCCATAGGCTGTAGGTTACAAGGGAAAATGGAGTAAAGTCAAATACACACATTTTTCAGAATAACGACTTTTATACCTCAAACCCCTAAAAACTGGGTCAATATATATATATATATATATATATATAATTAACTTAAATATTAGAGATTTCTATTAACTAAATTTTAATTTGCATTTAAATGTCTCATAATAACCAACAATTGGCAGCACTGACGCATTTAATTACCGGTATTTTAATTTTCATTTATTTTAGATATTTAACGTGCACTTTCTGAATTGACTGATTATATCAGTAAACGAGAATTTATATGAGCGAGAGCGAAATGGCCTAACAATTTTGCCGGGAAAGGTATTTTCACATACCTTCCAGGTTTATTCTACACGCCACAATCGACATGGGACCGACGGCTTTACCTCCCTCCAAAGGAAGTTGTGCTAAGGATTTTTATCACTCAAGAAAAATCCGTCAACCTCAGCTGGGTTTTAACACACGAGCATCGGGTTCTTAGGTGAACACTTTACCCCAAGATCACTGAGGTTGACCAGGACTAAATCAATTTGTGTTTAAATTGAACTTTCACCCTTTTCCCCAAATACTCTTCAAATATGAATGGATACATAATTTTCGAAAGAAAAAAAACTAATTAAATATCTGTTTATTTTTATTGTATGCTTGATTTAATCAACTGTCATTAGAGTATAAATAATGTGAATATAATACATTAATATTTCCCTCAATTATTTATTATCATCCTATAAAACAAGCTTTGGTACAATAAATGGTCACTAAAATGGGACCAACTCATTGATACAATATTTTGATGTTTCATTAAATGTTTTTAAAAGGCAATTTTAATTAAATATGTTAGTTAATAATTCATGAGGGTGTTGGCCAACAATCAAAACACCCTTTAACCATAACTAGACCTACTTACCTATGACAGACAATATAATATATATCTATGTACTAATGTGTGACCCAATATTACATCTACAAGGTTAAATTGCAGGAAATGTACTAGCATTCGTGCGAAACTAAAGTGGTAAACCATTTCTTAAAAAATAAATCCTTTGTACTTATGGCCGAAATTTTGTACCATTACCTCCCTCCCTACTGCCGACCAACCAGACTAAAAGAACTTGATTTTTAATTCGCATTTCCCCCAATGAGCGAATTTATGATTAGCCTATAGCTTATTATGTAAGTCAGTGAGGAAAAAAAAAGGAAGGAAAATATAAATAGTTAATCGTGTTTAATTTTTGCAACTAAGTAAAAGTGAACAAACGAGTAATTGTGCCACGGTCATCGTGTCTTTAAAACACAATTTCTTCTGTCTGAAAGTTTCAAAGTAGGAGCGACCATGGCACAATTATTTATGATCTAACTTTTACTGAGTGTCACAAATTAAATGGCATTAAAAAACCAATCAATGTATACATTTATTTTTATTTAAACATATATTTATATAATATATCGACTACGATCAGTACACGGTTACTGAAGGGATTAAAAAAATAATATCACTTTATAATAAAAGTAATGGAAATGAAACTTATTAAGTAATCTAAGGGAACAGTATGATAAAATTAGATTTTAATTAGTTGTACTAACATTCGCAATAAAAAAGAGTAAAAATATTATTTATATATTTGAAAGAATAATATAATATAGCACTTCTGGACTACATCGTTCATAGCCCAGCATTGAAAAGACTATCCAGTACTAATGTACCGTTTCCCAGGGGGTTCCCGAATGTACTAATCGTACATCCTTTCCGTGGAGGCTCTTTCCATGTACCGATGAGATGAGATGAGATTAGGGCGATAGAGAGTATGAGGGTGTCGAACCAGTGGAAACACTTAAACCTAATTAACCAAACCCTGGTGACTGTTGAGGTGATTACCCTTTTGGAAAAATACTCAAGGTATCAGCCGGGAATCAAACCTGTGAACCCTAGGCTCGTATCCAGGTGCACTGACAACTAGGCCACGGTGCTGTATTTAACGTGCACTTTCTGAACCGAATGATTGCATCAGCACATGACTTATGGACTAACATAGACCTAGAACAGATACAACATCCAGCCCCCCAGCCGTTAATTCTTTACTATGAAAGGGGATACACGAATTTCACCAAAGATTGATATTTCGGCCATGTCGGGAATCGAACACTGGACCTTTAGATCAGTAGGCAAACATGATAATCTGTCAAAGAGTGGGAGATGTTAAAAATAATCCCAGGAGAAAATGGTTGAAGAGCTTTTAACTCCAACTAAACGAGTCCGAATAAAATGTATGCTAGCACTCACTTGAGGAGCGTTCTATTGTTACACTTAATTAATGTTTTGCTTACAGTTTTTTATGGCCCACTTGACAGGTGGGACCATGACCCTCGGTTTGGAAACAGCTGGTCTAACGGTCTCTTTAATATCATCTTTAATGGGCGATTTAACTGGGAAATTAGATTTTTTTAAATCACGCTTGAACAAAAAAAAATCTTGTGGAGTTGAGTTTTAAACATTCTTTACTTGATAAAAATGAGATCGGGATACCTATCTTTAATAATTTTAATTTACATTGTTTTATTTCAAGTTTTGTTGTACTTTTTAAAAGCAGAGTAAAATGGTTTCCCTGATCTCAATCCCACTATTTTCTAAATAATAATACAAAAATCTACACCACAATACGTCTGGTTTGAGCTGTATCGCCTACCTATGGTATGTGTGTTATCCGGGTGGGTAAACGGGCTCTTAAAATTTTTGTTCATAAAATCAAATAAGGTATTTAAATTAATAAATTATTGTGTCAACGAATGCTCTCTTTAAAGACACTGCCTTCTTCGGATAGTTTTGAAGTTCTTTAACGAAGCGGGTTGCATCTTAAGGCGGTCGCCTAGGTGGGCGAGAAAGTATCAATCGCTATAAGGCCACATGGCTTAAAATATAATGGTCTATGTGATTTAATGGGACTACTCTATTATCTTTAAGCTTATACTCCCTTCCGTCCTTCACCTATAACCACCCTTTGTCATGTCTTATAGAAATAGGTGAAAGAAAACTACCAAACTTTTTATCTAAAGGGGAAGAGGAAAGCTTGCTGCTAGTTTTCAAATGTCTTAACATTTTCTGTTGTGAGTCTATCAAAATATTATGGCATTTGTTAGAGGAAGGCTGAATCTAACGCCCTTTTTCATCAAGCCTGGTCTCATAGTTCCGTGAATTTGTTAAAAAATTGTTGAAAATGAACTAATATCACATTTTTAAAATTCGAATAAGACTCAAAATATAGGGTTGCTAAGGAAAAGGGTTAGTTTGAATCTTTTGACTTTATTTAGGCACGAACTGTATTTTGAAATAACGCATATTAGAATTAAATGTTTCGTTAGAGCTGAACGTCTGCGTGACAATTTCTCACTTACTGAGGCGGTCCCCTTAACGTGACGTACCTAAGAACTACAAACACTATCACATTTAGATGCCAATGGAGGGAATTTAAAGAAATGAGAATGAGAAGGTCATCCTGTGAAGTATCTAGTTTACTTTCTGATAACACTTCCCCTCTTCCACCGATGAGTATAAACACTCACTCTACTATTTGCTCTTGGACAGAATTGACTTCCATTTCACAACTATTTGTTTATTATTTATAATTTTAGATATTCAAATGCTGCCAAGGCCTTTTTAAATTTACATCATGACGTAAAAATTCCTACTTGGCATTTTAGTGAATAATCTAAACTGCCTAAGTCGTAGACGATTTGAAAAAAAAGTTTACTTCAAGACCAACAAATTTTTTTTAGCAATGTTACATTATTTATAGACTTATTTAAGAATTTATTGTTACTGTTTAAATGTTAAATATTTAAAAGCCACCGAATTAAACGTAAATACATCAACGTGGTAAATTCTATCTGGACTCGTCGATACGTCGCAAGTAGGCAATGTCCTTAGGGTTTGCGTGTGGTGAACGCAAGTTAAGGTAAGTGTTTTTGCAGTTTTTATATCATAACATTTTTTAATTTGTCAAGATAAATAATATATTTATCGAGTATAAACGCAGAGCTTAATTTTATTCCCACGGTGATATCAACAGTTGTTGTCAAGGGTTTCCTAGAATTTGATGATACATTTTTCTCTTCATTTCAAAAAAATTCTGATCAAATGCTAATATGCTCATGACAAATATTCAAGATCTGTTGAGGTTACCATGTGAATAAAATTAAACTCTTTATGTTTCTATTGGAGCAATATTTGATTTATTTTAATAAAACAAATATCTCGCTATGCAATCTGAAAGAAAACACTTACCTTTTCCCGTGATCATCAGCTCTCTTTGGTAATACTTGTTTGGTACTGCAAAGAAAAGCGGACTATTGTTAAAACAGAACTCCTTCTCTCCGGACGTTTCGTCTCACACAGTTCACTGTCCATCAGAAACAAAAGAGGTACGGAGACCGGGGTAGGGGTTGGTGGGGAAGGCATCGTTACAAATCTCATTTACAGTTCCAGGGACCCCTCGACACCCAATCGAACCTCCTTTTCAAGAAGAATCAACATCTATTCAAGACAAGAGAGGATGAATAGATGAACCCGGATTTGATCCAAAGACCCCCTGGAGCGTAACCCCCTGGCCCCTATCCTCCCCTCAAGGAGACTGGAGAATAATATGAACCGTTTATCACTACGTAGAGAATAAAGAGGGCATCTTCCTTCTCTATAGACACGAGTTTAATAACGAGAAATGATATAGAAGATTATTTGTTGAAGTTAGTTCTACTTTGACAAAGGAATAAAGATGACTTACAAACATTGTACTTGTCTGTAATTGAGTGTATTAAGAGCCTGTCTCACCCCACAGATAACACCTACCTTAGGTAAGTAATACAGCTCGAACCAAACGTCTTAAGAGCCCTATTAACCCACAAATAACACTTAGCTTAGGTAGGTAATACAACTCGAACCAGATGTCTTAAGAGCCCGTATCACCTCATGGATAGTACCTAACTTAAGTAGATAATAAAGTTCGAACCAGACCTCTTACGAGATTTCCTTACTCAAAGGATAACACTTAACTTAAGTAGTTAATACAGCTCGGACCAGACGTTTTAAGAGGCTTTCTTACCCCAAGGATAACACCTAACTTAGGTAGTTAATGCAGCTAGGACCAGACATCTTGAGAGCATTTCTTACGCCAAGGATAACAACACCTAGCATAGGTAGCTAATACAGCTCAGACCAGACGTCTTAAAAGCCTTTCTTATACCAAGGATAACACCTAACTTAGGTAGTTAATACAGCTAGAACCAGACATCTTGAGAGTATTTCTTACACCAAGGATAACACCTAGCTTAGGTAGCTAATACAGCTCAGACCAGAAGTCTTAAAAGCCTTTCTTATATCAAGGATAACACCTAACTTAGGTAGCTAATACAATTCGGACCAGACGTCTTAAGAGCCTTTCTTACACCTAAATTAGGTAGGCAAAAAATGTGTTTTAAGAGCCTACACCTAACATAAGTAAGTAATAAAGATCAACAGTAAAACAAATACAGCAAAAATGAAAGTTTTTTAAAATCCAAAAAACTATTTCACTGGTCCTAATTCCGTTGTTCTCAAGTGAATAGTGGATAATACCGCGCTTTGATGCGTTTTGTTGTTCAAGCATATCCGTGTATCTAATTTCCCGACCAAACAGCCCTGAAACTGGCTTTTTAAACTGAACTAAGGAATGGTTTTGAGATAGTCAACCCAATCAAATGTCCATAAGTATAGGGAAAAAAATAAGTCTTCAAAAGAGGTTTCGCAACATTATAAATATAGATCTCAGCGTTGAGTCTGACGTGTACAATTTATGCTCTGAACGGTAATAATCATCCGCCAAATACAACCATATATAATGCACCACTTGCGCCGTATGTTTAGAACCTCAGCACCCGTGAGATGTTACGGAACACGTGAACACGAAGTGACGAGCCGTAAAATCACTGATTTCCTTGCCTCGAGTCTTACGATCCTTTACTCTTCATTCAAAACTGATTTCCCTCAGCTGCGAGAACACAATGCCTTCATTTCAGCCAATTCATCCTGAAGACGTGCGTGAACTCTACAAGTGCTTTCTTTAAAGAAAAGGAAATTAAAATAAAGTTGTTTTTTTCAATAGTTAACATTACATTAGAAACATATTTACAACACTTTTTTTCCAGCCCATTTGTTAAACACCCGTGATGTGATTCGATTTGTATTTAACAATACAAAGAGACCCGCATCGGTGATCGCATGGTCTAATGCAAACCTGTCAAACATGCGGCCCGATCTATGGTTATAAGTGGCCAGCGGACCATTTGACTAACCAACGTACAAAGTGACCCAATTTTCCTTTTTATAATCGTTAATTTGCGATTACGACCTTTGTAAAATTTGAGTTATTTCAGTATTTTTTTAAAAAAATCTCCTCGTCTTACTACCTTTTCAGTTTATAGGTCCATGCATATGTGACAACTACTCTAACCAAATAGGGATGAGGAAGGAACCATTTAGAGGTAATTTCCCCAAATTTGCGTGAGAGGAGGGTGGGAAATCATTAAATAAAAACCAACCTTAGTAGATCCAACCGGGATTTGAAACCCCGATATCCTCGCAAATACTGATACATTTCGCATACAATTAAACTGTATTATCCCTATTGCCCCATTATTAACTATGTGACAAGCCCAAGCAAGTAATAAGACGTAGTGTAGAGTTAAAAAATTAACGACAGGACATAGTCTCATATAGTTTTTTTCCCAAACATCAGAAAAACAAGTGTAAATTGTTATTTATTATATAAAACACTCATCAAATATCAATTTTAAACAAAAACATTACATAATATTTCTAAAAATGTCAAATTTTCATTAATATTTGCAAATTAATTGGTAAAGTACCCTTAAATTTGAGTACTAGAGTAAACATTTTAAAGCATACCATGAGTTATAATCATTTAACATCTAAGTTTAAAAATTATTTAAATTCAAAAATTACACTTGTACAGGTGAATCGAATCTGGGCTCTATGGCTAGGTGTGCCAATGCTCTTCCACTGAGATATCCAGGTTATGATATTTAGCTGTGGGTACAACCGTAATTATCGAATATAATAGCTTGGATATTTAAGGATTATTATTACTATTATTATTATTAGCACCGCATCTTACTACCCGTTCGGGCTATACGCACTTACGCTAATGTGTAATGGTAGGGTGATTGTGAGATGAAATGGAGGACCTACAGTTTAACGTGGAATCCGAACCACGGTGGAGGCCTGGCATTCCCCACATTCACAAGATGTCTTGTCAGAGGTGAAGGAAGGGTTTNCGGTGGAGGCCTGGCATTCCCCACATTCACAAGATGTCTTGTCAGAGGTGAAGGAGGGGTTTTGGTAATCAGATAAATCTGTGCCGGGACCGAGGATTGAACCCCGGCCGCCATCATAGAAGTCTGACACCTTACCCCTAGACCACCAGGTCACCCAACGATATTTAATTCATCACAATACATAATTCAAATAAAATCTATTGGACATTTTCGGTTGAAACCCCAGGGGCAGACAGGCATGTGTAAGATTCCGTTTTTTGGGTTTCAGGTGAACATAAAGCGTCAAAACTACTTAAAGTCTTGAGGTCAAAAATTTTCACGATTGAGACATTTTTTTCGCAAGAGATAGAAAAACCGTGCTAGAATCACAAACCCAGAGCATGATTCCCTGTTAGCACAGAAAATCATTTTGGTTCAGCTAGATCATCACCATTAGACTGGCCTCGGTGGTCTTGATTACCTCCGGACCCCATGTTTGTAGGTTCAAACCCATCAGGGGTCAACAAATTTTTCCTTCGAAGTGGAAGTAAATACATAGGTTCCATGTCGAGTGTTGCATGTAAAAGAACCCTAGAATGAATGTGAAAACACCGTTCCCGGCAAAATTGGTAGGTTCTTTCACTCTCGCTAATAGAAATTATCATGTGCTGTACCAGCTGTCTGTTCAGAAAGTGCACGTTAAATACCTAAAATAAATTAAAAAATCATTATCATAATTAGGTCATAAATCTTGCGATTGGTTTGTTGGAGTTCTTCACTTTCGTCTATCCTGGGTCAAACTTTTTACATCTTCGTTTCTTCCTCTACCAACATCGTCCACTCTCTGATTCATGTACTCCAGTCTTGAGCTCCCTCTTGAATTTCTACCTTCTACATCTTCTTCCATATCCACTTCAGTGGCCACATGGTCTAAGGCATCACTCTCACAGTAGACTAGACTGCTGATGACAGGTAGATAGTGGTTCCATACCGGTATGGTCTACCAAGGGTGGTTTTTCTTAAATGGTTTCCCACTTTCTCTCCGCGCAAATGCATGTACACTATCTCTACATTCAACCTTCCTCATCCTTAATCCGTTGATGTAATTAGTGCATAAACCTATAACCCGAATGGTTAGTAAGACGCGGTGCTAAAAAAGATCTCATTGCATATCAGCTAGATATGAAAAGACATAAGTTATGTTTCTCTGAAGCTTACTAAAAGCCTTGAGCTGTGGGCCTGGATGTATCAAAGGTTTTTACAAACCTTGCTTGATGTTTCAGAACAATTACCCTCATGCCTCATGCTTTCAATGACGGGCAACTTGAAAACACAATTATTACAACAGTCCACTTGCCGTGGAATGCTAAACGTTGCAGACGTTCGGAAATACCTTTTTATTGGAGAAGTAGTTTCTTATTTATAACTGCAGTTTAAGTCAAAATGTTGGGGAGAGGTAGAAAACTGTCTTAATATGATTAAAAAACTCACATTTCAAGGTGGGAGGGAAGGGGACATGAGAAAAAGCCAGTGTTTTTGCAGTTTTTATGGCAAAACTTTTTAGGTTAAGATAAATAAAATATTGCTCCAGTACAAACATAGAGTTTAATTTTCTTCACATGGTGATATCAACATTTCTTTAATATCTGTCAAGGGTGTTCTGGTATTTTATGATACCCTTTTTCTCTTAATTTAAAAAGTTTGTTAGATAATACCACCATGCTCATGGCAGATATTAAACAACTTTTGATGTCAACATATGAAGAAAATTAAACTCTATGTTTGTAATGGAGCAATATTTTATTTTGGCCAAAAATGTTTTGCCATAAAAATTGCAAAAATACGGACCCTTTCTCGCGTCCCCTTCCATCCCACCTTAAGTTATATATTAAATATAATTTAATAGCTAATTTTCAATGACTTTTCCCAAGAAATATCGCAATTATGTAATTGTAATTATGAACATATTCACCTCCCAGACTATGATGAATATTTACGTTTTGTGTGTATCCGAACAAAAACAAAGTAGATTAAACAATTATATCTGTATTTCTGTCTGTCCCTGCTTACAGATCTTAAATTGTTTGATGGCTTTTGATCATACTTGATATTTAGATGCAATAGGGAAATACCTTTAGATTTCTTTTTATTTGGCGCTAGCCCTAAAATTAAGCGTAGTTTATTGATGAATGATTTTTTGTTCAAAATCTTTAGAAAATGACAAAAAAAATTGTTTAAAATGGATATCCAAGGAGTGTTTGAGCTCTGAAATAATACTGTACATTTGATTTTTGGGTAAAATTTCGTTAAAGGGTAGTTAGCTGGTAAGTGATTTTCGAACATTTCAATTAATTTTTTTAGAAAATCGAGAGCAATTTTGTTTAAAATTGATGATAAATAAAACTATATACTGGTTTTTGGGCAGTTAACACACTTAAAGCTTGTTTAACTAAAAATATATTTTGAAAATTTTTCTTTCAAGATGTAATGACAATAGGTTTAGTTTAGAGTAAATGTAGATACCAGAATTTTCTAGGGAAAACATTTAGAAAAAAAAAACACACATGACAACGCCCAATAAGGATGTGAACGTCAATCTCTTCATGATTGAAAATCTACTTTATTAAGCGATTGATTTATTTAAAGATTTTTAAACACCGTGTCTCTACTACCCTTTTGGGTTATATTCTATTTATTAATAAAAGTTAATGTATTAGGGATTAGGAAGGTTTAATTAAAAGGATGTGTACACACATTTTCGTAGAGGGAGAGTGTAAAAGCCATTAAGGAAAAACCACCCTCATTACACCTAACCGGGATTTGAACCTCAATTTCCCCGCTATCGGCAGTCCAGTCTTTTACTAGAGTTACACCTTTTAGACCATGCAGCCACCAAAACGGGTTAGGTAGAAAGTTGACGTGAATGAGTTTCAAACCATTATGTCAGGAATGGTTTCTCAGCGTCTGAAGTTCAGCGCTCTCAACTATGATTTAAATGGTAACTAGCCGAGTTTATTGCCGGGACAGGTGGTAGTCCCCTTCCCTCCTTCCTCTCCCCCACTTGAAAGGAGAGGAACCTCGCAGCCCTCACGGTGAAAAGGTACCGATTGGCCAGAAAAAGGAGTTGTTTCTGTTCGTATAGCTTCAGGGCAGAAGAGTAATAGCTCAATGGCCCATAACCAAACACTTTTACATGTATTCAGGAGTAACCTTGTTCCCTTTGCAATACTTGTTAGACTTACACCGCTGTTATGTGTTGATAGGTACCTCATTAGGACCACGCGGTCTACAAAATATGTGAGTTAGAGTGAGATGGAAGCAATTTTAGTTGGTTCATGATAAGGTTTTTTCTACCATGTGAAGTATCTCGCTATATGGAGCAGAAACTTGGTCTCTCGTGATGATGGAAAGGAAATACTTAGATAGCTTTGAAATGTGATGCTGGAGAAAACTTGTGGAGATCAGTTGGACAGACAGGGTGAAAAATGAAGTCATAAGAAGAGTGAGTTAGAAGAGAACAACTTTGGATGTGATTCTTCGGTGCAAAGCAAACTGTATCGGACACATCCTTAGGAGGAACTCTCTTCTGCACGGCGTCATAGAAGGAAAGGTTGAGGGAAAGAGAAGCTCAAAAAGAAGGATTCAAATATAGTATGACTTAAAGGAAAGAAGGAAATTCTGTTAGCTGAAGAAGTAGGTGGAGAACGGGGTACATTGGTGGTCTAAGTTAATTGACAAAATCAATAGACTTGTCGTAAGATGGAACAATAATAATAAATTTAAGTTTGGGTGTGAGAGAACGCGATAGAAAAAGTAAATGAATAAATGAATCTTTTGAAGGGTAAATAACAAAAAAGATATAACATACTAAAAGATATTTGAGACACGATAGTTTAACTAAGATAATTATAGAAGGAGATTTGGAAGGTAGAAACTCAAGAGGGAGACCAAGTTTAGACTACATGAATCAGATAACAAACGATGTTGGTAGAAGAAGGAACAAAAATTAAAAAAAAGTCCAAGAATAGGCAAAAGTGGAGAGCTGCAGTAATATTATTGATAACCTAATGATGATGATAACAGCAAAAACCACTTTTGTGTCAAAATGAATAAAGTATAACCACTAGATAATGGTTATGAGAATAGTTTCATTTAAGTAAAAACTTTTTAAATAAAGATAAAATGTGCTTGATAAAATGCCACTTAGCTCATGACCATCAAGAATTGAAGAATTGTTGATGGAGAATGTGTGAAAAAATTAAACTAAACGTAACAACAGTAATAATATTTTATTTGCCTTATTGCCACATGGTCTAAGGCGTTAATCTAGGGTTAGACTAGACTGCCGATTAAAGGTAGATAGGAGTTCAAATCCTGGTCTGATGCACTGAGGGTTGTTCCTAAATAGTTTTCCACACTCCTTCCATGTGAATGCAGATACACTAAATTCAACCTTTCTCATTAGCGTAATTAGTACATATTCATATAATCTGAATAGGTAGTAAGACGTGGTGTAAAAAATATATATAGTTTATTTTTCTTGCCTTTAGAGTTATCTATCACACACGACTGATAAAAAATATTCAGTAGAAAGAATAGATGGCATGATTATATAATAATAATAATAATAATAAT
>CABFOW010001482.1:83807-108556 GCA_902141385.1 Timema californicum
CCCCCCCCCCCATAATTGATGTTCACGTGGACATTGGCGTTGTTTTGAATCGCAACTGAATGTACTATAAAAGACGGCATTAAAACAAAAATCTTTTTCGGGTTCAGGTTTTCATAAAACGTCAACATTCATCCAAATTTCAAATAAGACTTTTATTTTACTGTCACAATATGTACTCTCTACGAGTGTTTGCGAAAGAGTGAAAAGTCAGAGGTTGTCTAGTTTGTTTCCCGCCCACTCTCAACTTATCTCCGCTGGACTATAACTGCTCCGGTCATTATCACCGGCCCTACCATGTTATTACAAACACCGTGTACTTTGCAACGTGCACGAGGGCAGCGTGTAGTGGACACAAAATAACACATCATGATGATATATTACGAAATTTACTTTCGATCTTCAACCACAAAGAAATTACACAAGGTGAACTTTTGGGAAAGCTTTGGTGCAACACAGGAGGGTTATAGTTCTGATTTCTATAGCTATTTAACTTTTGGAAAACTTTAGGGCAATAAATGAGAGTTTCATTTCAGATTTCTATAATTATTTAAATTTTGGAAGGCTTTAGGGCAGTAAAGGAGAGTTTTATTTCTGATTTATATAGCTATTTAACTTTTGGAGGGCTTTGGGGGCAATACAGTTAGGTGCGGATGCAGTGAACGTTAGAAAATGTCAGTATTTTGGAAGTTTATATAGCAAAATATATTTAGGTCAAAATAAAATAAAAATAAATACTACTATAGAAACACAGAGTTTAATTTTTTAATATGGTGACCTCAACAATTGTTGAACATATCTCGAGGGTATTCGAGTTTATTAATGACTTTTTCTCTTCATTTAAGATGTTCGTCATCTAATACCGCCATGCTAATGACATATATTCAACAATTATTGTTGAAGTCACCATGTGAATAAAGTTAAACTCTGTGTTTGTATAGAAGCAATATTTTAATTATTTTACCAAAGAAATTGTTTACATAAAAACTACAAAAACCCTTACTTTTATCGCATCCTCAACAACCCCACACTAAGGACTTACATGTAAGACTAGCTTTACTCAAGTTTAGATCTTTCAAGGACCTCTGAGAGAAGATTTATTCTAGCTAAGAACCAACCAATACCTTTAAGAGAAACATTATTAGTCCAGTTAGGAACTTATGAGGACATGTGAGAAAAGATTTAGTCTAGCTAGTGGATTAAAAGGTCTTGTGAGAAAAGCTAGTAAAAATTACAAGGACCTGTGAAATACTTTAGTTGAGTTAAATATTACAAGAACCTGTGAGAGAAGCTTTAGTCTAGCTAGAAACTTATAAAGACCTGCGGTCAAATTACAAGTTAATTAATGTCTGTGTCTCCCATATTAGTCCCCCTCATGTGCGCTATGATAGAGTGTTTACCGAAACGTGCGTCCCTCGGGCAGCAGTCGGCAAAATGTCCCGAACATCTGGGTCACCACACTTGTGAGTAGTACTCGGGCCGCACGCCGCCTCAGTCAGCTCTCTGGCCATAGAAGGCTTGGCTCGGCCAATGGTAGAGGTAATTACGCAAGGACGGTCCATTACGGTTTCCATTACATTGGCACAGTCCGTTGTGCTCTCGATAACAGTCGGGGTGAGGGCTACCACTACATGCCGAGACTGTTCTTTGACCGCGCAGCGCGTTATTGTTATTTGAGTTTTTAAAAGAAGCATCGACACGACAAAACAAATATATCCACCTATGTAAAGTACTTTCTAGGTAAGGGGTTCTTAGCCTTTTTAAGCGTACAGACCCCGATGAATTGCCTATACCTTCCTTGTCAGATATAAATATCATCACCATCATCATCATCATAAACAGTCCTATTAAGTACAGGTATGATTTCAAAACATATCAATAGCTTTACTTTATTTTCCTTACACACAGCTAGGGAAAAAAATATCATCATCATAATCATCATCAACTGTTTCCAGCCTGTGGTCGGGTCAGTTTAGTAAAATGCCTCCATCTTTCTCTATTCTTCCACCACTCTTTCTCTTTTAATTGTTTCCATTCTTCTCCTCTCACTTGAACACTTTCTGCTATCTGCTCCTCCCATTTCTTTCTTGGCCTCAATTGCGGTATTTTCCCTACATACTTCATTTCCAACATTTTCTTCGGCATACTCTCTCTATCCATCCTCATTTCATACCCAAACCATCTCAGTCTTGCTTCCTCTACTATCTCATGTACTCCCTGTACCTCCACTTTTTCCAGGATAACTTAATTCCTAATCCGGTTTCTCTTTGTGACAACTAAAATAACCCTCACAAATTTCATTCCCACGGCCACCACTTTCTTAGTCATTCTTACATTAAATTACCATGGAGGAACAAAACAGCCCAAAGGAAATCATAAGGATGCAATCATATTTATTTATGAAAAAAATGACAAATCACAAATACACAATCAGTATTAATAACTATATATTCTAATCTAGCAACAAACTATTTTAAAACTGAAAAATAAAATTCCCTTAGCTTGCGTTTTCTACACTCTCACCTTAACGACATTTTAACGTGCAGCGGTGCAGTTCTGAGATCATATAAGCCCGTAGGAAACACAGACCTTAGGAGAAGGAAGTTATTTATAAAAATAACATGAGCACAATATAAAATATTTAAGACATGTCAAGATTGCTTTAGTGGTTGGTGGCTGCGAAGCATCAGAACTGAAATTTTCAAATCATATTATTTACTTTCAAGTAGGTGGTACCCTTAAAATAAATATTGCTCAACACTAATTAAATTAATTAATTTCTCGCATCTATTTTACTCTTTTTTTTTTGCTATTTATTTAATCACAACTTAAACACGATTGTTATTGGACCGAATGATAAAGAAAGTACTGCCCACCAATCGTGTCACTGTTTGGGCAGTGTTGATTTATGCCGCACGGAGCGCTAGGGACAGTGATAGATAGCTGGGCTGAAGGCTTGTGTAATTTAATATTCCGGAAGGCTGCCAACATAATTACTTGCCACTATTTTTTTTTCATTGTAAATAAAGAAATACTTTTTTATGCCTTCAAATAGTATAAATTTTAGTGAGCATTCATTTCCTCTGAGATGATAAAAATACAAAGGTACCAGAGCGGGCTACAGTTAATATCCATTGAATAAACCTTAAAAGAAAGCTGGTATTCATACGTCAGGTCTTGTAATCTGCAACTGTCACTTTTGGTAGAGTGTACACCTCTAATCACAGTAGCTCTGTGAAAATTAACCTCTCTACCTCGATGTTCTTATCGTTATTATAGTCTTACTAGTAGTTCTGTGAACAGTAGACCCCACTCCCTCCATGTTATCGTTACTACAGTCTTACTAGTAGTTCTGTGACTAGAAGACCCCATTCCCTCCATGTTCTTATCGTTATTATAGTCTTACTAGTAGTTCTGTAGAACCGTAGACCTCACTCCCTCCATGTTCTTATCGTTACTGGTCTCTTAACTATTATCTTTGTATTTCAAGTTGAAATCACATTTATTTAATGCAAATTGAAACCAAAATACACAAGAATGTTTTTATATCAAAATGTATGTGCACTAAAAAAAAATAATCCTTGATCAATTTAGGCTTAAAAGTAAATAATCATGTATTTAAATAAATGGTATGAAACTCCACACGGACTTTCTCGCTCTATTGTTTTAAAAATGGATATATTTACTCAAAATTCATAGTATAATATACACTAGGGAACCCGAGAAAAAATTGCGCTCTACATACGTAAAATATTTTTGACTCGTGGTTTTAAATTTCATAATTTTATTTTTAATGAATTAACGCCTTCAGTTTTATGTTTAGATCAATAAAAAATATCGATATTGGGTCCCCAAGAGTCAACACTTCGTATTTAAATTTTGACTTCCGGCTAAAATGTTTGTCATTTTACTAGGGGTTACACATCTTATGGTTATTGCATTGCTATTAAATTCCTCATTTATGAATTTTGGTCAATAAGATAGGTAGATATTGACTATTAAATCCAAAATTATAGAGATGAGTCATTGTTGTACAAACATTTCCCCTAAGAGGTTGAAAGAAAGAGAACATACACTTTTTGAGAGACTTGCTCATTTCTTACTCTATGACATTAGATAATTATTGCATTAAAAATTAAGTAGTATCTCTTCACAATTCAAGCCCACAAATTGTATTAATATATCTGCCAATATCTCAGAAACGGTTGGTTTTATAAAAATATATTTCATATAAGAGTTTTTTTACATCTTATAGTACTACAATTTTGCAATCATAAGTTATTTAGTATCTCAAATATTTGCCAAGATACGGAGATTTCCGCACCTGTAAAGTACCCTAAAAGTCATTTTCATGGGAAAATGAAAATTGACAGTTTATTTATAATCTTAATCAACGTCTAGATACGAATTTTAATCAAAATCGTTAGAGCTGATTTTGATTAAATCAATTTTTTCTCTTTTTATTAAACTATTCTTAATTACCCGCCTCGGTGGCGTAGTTGGCTAACGCGCTAGTCGTGTTGAACTCGACCGCTGAGGATGGGGAGATTGAGGTTCGTATCTCGGTCGGGTGAACTGGGGGTGGTTTTTCCTAAATGGCTTTCCATGCAAATGCGGATTCACTTCCTCTAATTAAGCCTTCCCAATTACTAATCCATTAGCCTAATTAGTACTTAGAGCGTATAACCAGAAAGGGTAGTAAGACGCGGTGCTAAATAATAATAATATTCTTAATTTTGAGGTTAAAAAGACACATAGATAGACAGCATTGCAAATACCACTTTTTAGGGTTCGGGGGGTCATTAGACGTCGACATCCATCAACCTTTCAGGTTAGAGTTTTTTTTATGGTCGCAACCTTGAGTGTTTGAAAAGTTAAAAAATATATATATTCACGTATATATAGCTTGAACGTTATTGGTTTTATAAAAATGTGTTTCGAATAAAATATTTGTATTATAAATAGATCTACATATTTTCAATAATAAGTAATTTCATATTTCAAATAGTTTAGGAGATATGATAAAAAAAAATAGAATTTACGCATCAGACCGGAATCCTTAAATTCACGTTGCCGAAATATTGAGGGTAGCCATTTTATTTGTAATATCTATAAATGTTTTGAAATGAAATTTAATCAAAATCGTTAGATCCTATTTTGAGAAAATCTACTTTTTCTCTTTTTGTCATTCAGTAAACTATTTTAAGTTTAGGGTTAGATATCCAATTCCAAAAATCCCTCGGGGCAACCCTATGAAAACACTTGGTACCAAGTTTTAGTCCAATCAGTAAAATAGTTTAGGCTCTAGTTGGATGTACAGACAGACAGAAAGGCAGACAGACAGATGGGAAGTTTAAAATCACTTTTTCGTATTCGGGGTGTCATGAAATCTCGAGATTCATAAAAATTTCGAGTTCGATTATTTTTGACGATAACAATACTTTCTTTACCTGTAAAATAGCGAGAAAGTCAAAATAGACTGAAAAAGAAATAAAAAATAGTTAAACCTTTCATATTTGAAAAATAAAATAAAATTTTCAGGATTGGTAATCAAACGATGTTTTACACTCTTGGTTAGAGTTAGCCAGATATATAAATAAACAGTATGCTCTTAATTTTCAAGGATCCTGAACATTTTTTTTTAGCCTTCATCATTATATACGAAAGTGATTAATTTGCTTTTATTCAACTTCAGCAATTATAAAGAGCAATTAAGTACTGAAAGTGACTTACAGAATATGATTAATATTGGCATTAAACCTTTGCTTGCATTAGTGCAGTCATTCATTCTGTAATCACCTTCCTTCGCTGTGGGAACACAGAGCCAGGAATGCTGCTTTTAAATAACACTAAAGGAATACATTTTGGTCTGTCTGTACTCATACAGAATCCAACGCTTCCGAATGTATAAACTAGTATTACTGTCAACAGTATTTCTCACTCCCTCCGTGTTCTTCATTACTACAGTCTTACTAGTAGTTCTGTGAACATATTACCTCGCTACTTCCATGTTCTTATCGTTACTATATTCTTACTAGTAGTTCTGTGAACATCAGACCTCCCTCCTTCCATGCTATTATCGTTATTCTAGTCATGGTTATGAGTTAGGGTTGAAGAAGACTTAATTTAGTGGAAGTGTATCCACATTTTCTTGAGGGGAGAGTGGACAACCATTTGGGGAAAACCACCCTTTACACACTCGAATGAGATTCGAACCATGATCTCCATGTTATCCAGGGTCTAATCTAACAACTATGACGCATTAGACCATGTGACCACCGAAGCAGGTGATAACTATTTTTCACATGGTTTAAGACGTCATTCTCGCAAGAGATGCAAAAATTCGAAGAACTATGCCCAAGCTACTCGGAAGGTTGCTTAGAATCTTAAATTAAAATTACTTTAAATAAGCTACTAAAGGAAAACATTTTGAGCAGCCACCATATTGAAACGGATAGCAAGATCGAAAAAACTATAGGTCGTGTGACCTATGTTAAAAGAATGCCTTTGTCGTATTTGGTTAAAATTGGTTCCTGCATTTTTCAGTAATCGCGTAATAAACAGATAAACTAAATTACAAGGGATCGCGAGTTAAAACAAAACTTCGCTACGCTCGGGGAATAATTATTTTGAACAGTTTGTGAGCTAAGGCTTATTTTTTTTCTCCACTTATCCATACAGCCAACACGGCCATGTGTAAAAATGAGGTAGGTATTGTTTAGATGAAATGTACCTATATTTGGGAAGAGGGAGATTGGTAAATCATTTAGGGAATACCACCTTCAGTACACATGACAGAGATTTGAATTTTGACCTCACAATCACTGTGAAACCAGATCAAACGAGTCGGAATCCCTAATGCATTTACCCACTGATTTGGGTGACGGTTTATTTAGCCCTATTTTAAAAATTTTAGTTTGAACAAATATTTAAAGTCAAATAAAAGTTATAGGGAGTTGGATGACATGTTAAGATGATATAAAATAAGTTTAATATTCTATCCAACAAACACACTCGAGACAGTAAAAAATATTTACATCAAACCATTTAATGAATAAATAAAATCTAAATTTTCGGAAGCCTACCCTCCAAATTTTGGCAAAAAGTAGAAAGACTTATTGATTATACAATTTTCGGCACATTAAAACAATATTTGATCTATCACTCGAAACATATTAAAACTATTCAACTATTCCAAAATATATTTATAATATTTTTAAGAAAATATCTAAATGAAGGTATTTTGTTGAAATTAGTCTTTAGTGTTTTATATCCTGAGATAATCATGTGAGTCACTAAATTTATAGTCATATATTCAAACTAAAATCCATATGTTTACGTTTTATCACCCTTAGTAGATAGCATAATTTTTGTCAGTTTTATGTTAACTATAGTGTTAACTATATTATTATTTGTCAATGCTAGTTAATTGTTTTCACATTCTTAATTGTCATTTTATGTTAACCCGACTATACATATTGCCAGAGTTATATCCAAAGAACGTGAAACTATTCTCTTAGCATTTATTACCATTACAGTTTTTGATAGCTAGATTTCTAACATTTATTGAAAAATGATACCTAAAAATAGTAATCGATCCAGGAGCCTTTGGATCAACATTCCAATGTTATTCTATCACTGAGTTATTCAATTTTACGCTGTGCCCGTGGCTATACATTTATAAATATCTTAAGGTGGAGATGTAGAGAACGCGAGAAAAAGTAAGTATTTTTGCAGTTTATATAACAAAATTGGTTTTGGTCAAAATAAACCAAATATTGTACTTTAACAAACATAGAGTTTAATTTTCTTCCCATGGTGATAACTGATAACATAGTGGCTTTAGAGGACAAACTTTTTAAATGAAAAGAAAAGGCTGTCATCAAAATTCCAAGACACTTTTGACAGATAATAAACAATTGTTGAAGTCGCCATGTAAAGAATATTAAACTTTTATATGTACTCAAGCAATATTTGATTTATTTTGGCCAAAAAAGGTTTTTATATAAGATTTGGAAAAACATTCACCTTTTCTCGCTTACCCTACATCCCCACCTTAAGGCAGTGTCATTGATTTATGTATGAGATAATAAATTATTTTATAGCCTTCATAAACGCGTACACATTGACTCCTAGACAGATTTTTGTGCTTCAAAATTAAAAAAATAATATTTAAACTTATTTATACACAATATATTGGAAACAACATTTGGTACGGACTATGTGCTTATCTTAAATATTTTTCAAATATATAGTTTTAAAAGTTACACCTGAACACGGAATGTATCGATACTTACAATCTAATTTTCGTAAGAATATCCTTTTATAAAATAAAAAAACGTTTTTTTGCTATCATAATTGATAGCATTTTAGCTAACTTATTGACTGACTCTGTGGATTTGGGAGTTTTATTGATATCTTAGAAGTGACAGCTGCCAATATCATATGATGTATGGATACGTGTAAGCTTATCTATTAACTTTTCTGTATACGAAAATTGAACCATATATACTTCAATTCAGAGATACGAGAGTAAATAATGAAACCATCATCAACCAGTTGCAGCATCTCAACCAAAGTTTGCTCGCGTGTTTCGTCCAACTTAAAGACAAGGCACATCAATCTAACAACTTATTGCAAAACGAAGGTAGTCAGCTACCGGTCATCTAATAAAAAAAGAAACATACATATTTTCTTGTTGACGTAGGCGTCAAATTTAAATAGACAGATCGACTAGTGGAGACGGACAATGGTAGGGAATACGGTAGTCGTCATATAGAAGGGGCTATCGGCGCGTATCAATGAGTGTGAAAGACAAATTGTTCAACGAGTGACATCGGACGTTGTACAAGATTCTAGAGACTACAATGGTACTCCACCTTGCGTTACAAGGGAAGGCATTATGCAGGAATGCCTCGGCATCTGTTCGCCGCCATCATTCACAGCTTACTCTTGTGGCTAGAGGTGGCCGTGGTGGGGAGTCTGCCGCTAAGGCCCTTGCGTTTCCTCCTGACGCCAGAGTCCCAATTACATGTCCAGAAGCGTCCAGAGGTAAGGTCGAGAATAAGATGAGTAACTGTCCAAACTCATAAGGCAGCCACCTCAGTCTGTGAGAAAATATAAATCGCTGTTAGGGCACACGGCCCTAAATAGGATGGTTTGTGTCATTTTCCGGAACTACTTCTCTATTCTGTCTGAGATTATACTCACGTTCGTCATTACTCAACAACAACCATTTTCCATGTCAGTAAGAAAGAGGAGAAATAAAACTATAAAACTCCTTATCTATAGGTAAAAAAGAAAAATCGCTAATAGTTCAAAATATCTTATCATGTTCTGTTCTGAGCCTATCAAAATATTATTGTATTTGTTAGAGGAAGGCTAAATCGAGATACCTTTTTCATCAAACTTAGTCCCATAGCTCCACAGATATCATTAGCTCATTTTAAATTACATTTTATCATATTTTTATTCACTTTTGATTTCTACCAATAGAACTCAAAGTATAAGATTTTGAAGAAAAAATAACTATGTTGGAAGCTTTTGACTTTATTTTGGCGTGACCCAAATATTGAAATAACTTATCTAAGAATTATTTAAGTATAGTGCTACTGTGGATTCATACGTTCGCCGAAAATCGCAGAACAGACACGCAGTCACGTGACGCGCTTTAAGCCAATCACAAGATTTCCGCATAATCGGCGCGAGCTGTTCCGCTGATGTTTAACTAGTATCTATATTGTCCGCTCTGCTCGAGATGTTGGGCACAGGAGAACCAATAAACTCTCAAAACCAACCATCTCAAATTAGCGCGCATACGCATTCGTCAACGCATGCGCTCTACAGCCAGAAACTAGCAGACAGCTTTGTTGGTTGTTGTGAAGATTTATTATTATTTAGCACCACGTCTTACTACCCGTTCTGGTTATACGTTGTTGTGAGGAGATTTGAAATAACTCGTTAATTTAAAACATGTGTATTGATATATTGGATTGTGCCACAACACGGCGCTATAATTTGCTAACAACCATCGGGACAGTGATCTAAAATATATGTTTATCCACTAGAAAATAAAAATGTTGATACCCAGCTGTTTTAAAGCGTTGCAATGCATCATGGGTAAACTTAAAGTGTGTGAATTAATGCGCAGATTCTGCTTTCTATTTTTCGGCGAGAGTGTAAATCAAGCCTTAGAGTTGAACGTCTGCGCGGAAGTTTCTCACCTACCGTTCCTTTACACCCCTATTTGATGTTTGATGTTCACACTTCTCAAGTGTAGAAAGGTGTCACGACCATACATCAGAACTATATGTGTGTTCATGCGAGAATGCTTCTGACCGTATGTACTCCATGTAACACATCTCACTGGTGTGTTTAGTGGCTACATACGTACGTGGAATGTACCGTGCACAGTTATAAGAATCACTCATGTATTATATTACAAATTAACAGCACCACGAATAAAAAAACAACAAACAGGTAAGGCATGTTACAAACTTTATTGTTAAAAGTAATAGCGTCCCCCCTCCCCCACTTCCTCCAACCCTACCATATTCTTCAAATGTATATTTGAAAGGTTGGTAAACATGTTTGATTTGTTTTGTTTATTTGTATTGTTCTTAAGGTGGGAGTGAAAGGAAACGTGAGCTATTGGCAGTATGTTTGCAGATTTTAAAGCAAAACATTTTTTTTTGGCAAACATGAATAAAATTATTCTCTAGTAGAAACATAGTTTAATTTTCTACATATGCTAATATCAACAGTTGTTGAATATCTGTCAAGGGTGTCCTGGAATTTAATGACAACTTTTTATCATCATTTAAAAATGTTATCATCTAATACCGATATGCTCATGACATATTCAACAACTGTTGGTATTACCATGTGAAGAAAATTAAGCTCTATGTTTCTACTTGAGCAAATTTTGATATATTAAAAAATATGTTTTGCTATTAAAAAAACCCTGCAAAAACACTGGCCTTAACCTGCGTATCCTACACTCCCACATTAACTGTGTTTGCGGGCGTCATATGATGTTAGACAGCCTCTGAGATATTTTGATTCTTACAGATTGGTTAGATCTATCTGGTGTACAAAGGATTCATAGTTCCCTAAAGGTGTGTGAAGCTTTGAAATGTCGAGGTCAAAGGTAAAATCTCCTTTGCTTTATATTCGTCATTCACAAACACCGTTGAATCTTCAAAATATTTCAAAGGAAGAAGAAATTTTCGATATTATTATATTCATATTGGATATATCTTCCTAAATATGACATACTTGAACATGTAATAATTTTTATAACAACTTATAAACAGTATTGTAACACCGACTAACTAAATATTATCTATAACCTTTTGTAAGCATTGATAAACTCAGATATGTCACAATAAAAGAAAATAGTATGCTTTGATTTTTTCTCTAAGTCTTTCTATCTACCTATATGCACTTAAAACTAAAATTAAAATTCAACCTTCCCTATCCCTAACACATTGGCGTAACTATTACATATACGTATAACCCGAATGGCTAGTAAGACACGGCGCTAAATACTACTAATAATAAACATTTGAGTGGTTAGATTAATACATAAACAATCCCAAGCTGCCTCAAGGCAGAAACATGGGGTTGAACTCGGGTCCTCTTAACGTAGATATGCCCTTACTAGTCAGTAGAGAAATAACACAGGAACCTAGATATAATACAACCACCCTAACCACGCATGTAGCCATCCTACAAAACTTGTTTTAATACGTATGGAATTGTGTTTACAGTGGGTCTAAAAGCGAACACAATAATACAAGAATACAAGCTTTAACCTTAATTTGACGTGATCCCCCCCGTGTCTCATTCTGTGGATCACGCAGCATCCTATTTGGGGCAACGGCGCATGCGTCATACCATCTATTATTAACTCGCGGTAGCCTGAAGATTCATAGGAACAATGTTATTTCCAGTGTGTTTGTTCTTTTGAAAAAAAAAGGGGGTGGGGTAGGAAAAAGGCAGGAGAATAAATTTTCGCCAAATAATAAAATGATTCACCCTCGCTGTGGTTACGCTAAAGGTTCCCGTTCTCCCCCTCTAGCCCCAACTCCCCCATATACACACTCTATGAACGTCATATGTAAACATTTTGTTTCCAAGAAAAGGAAAACGCTCGACGGGCACCGTGACGTAGCGAGTCCGTATTTTTGGGAACATTGTCATATTCGGAAGGTAAGGTGAGGTGAGGGCGGTATTTTTGCAGTTTTTAAATCAAAACAATTTTTGGAATCAATTATTTCTCCAGTAGTAATATAGAGTTTAATTTTCTTCACATGGTGATATCAACAGTAATTGTTGAATATCTGTCAAGAGTGTTTTGGAGTTTAATGACAACTTTTTACCTTCATGTAAAAAGTTTATCATCTAATGCCGCTATGCTCGTGACAAATATTAAATAACTCAGCACATGACCTATAAATTAACTTAAATATAGAACAGACACACCATCCAACCCCCGGCCATAATTCATCACTAAAAAAGGGGAAACCTACAAAACACACTTCACCAGTGATACATATTTCAGCGACACAGTGAATTGAGCCCATGAGCACCAGCTCAGTAGGCATGTCTCTACCTGGTGGGCTAAAGTGTCGGCTAATTATAATAAATACATGATTTTTCGTCACTGATAAAACTAATAAACTAACCTTTATACAATAAAAAATATTTGCATTTGAATAATTATATTAGTACAATCACGGTCCTTGTTCTTAAGTAAATATCTGGAATCGAACCAGGGTATTTTATGCCTGTGTATGGGTGTTCGCGTGGTCACCATTACTCTCGTTTCTTCATTGAAGTATAATTTCGCCTCCCGTTCACTCCTTTCTTTTAGTTACTACAATTCCATCTCTGCTTTTAGCCTCTCTCGTTCCATTAAGATGTAAATGAATTTGTATGCCAAGAAGTCATTCCTTGTCTAAACTCTTGAAGAAAGCTAACGAACGAGATAAAAATCTGACGTGGCAGTTAAAAACTGACCAGAAAGTTGCCTACTTCATCTCGGCGGGTAGTCTTTTGTGACCCTTTATCATTTTTTTTTTGTCAGAGTTGAATTTTACAACATGCAACCCAATAGTAAGTAACAAAATAAAAATGAAACCAGAAGGAATATTACTTAAATACTACCTGCATCGGTTGGACAAGCAGACTAAACGTCAGGCTCATTTGGTATAGTTTGCCAATGACGTGTTGAGGTCGTGGTTTGAATCCCGCCTGGTTATAGTCTGATACATTCTCTCTAAGGGCTCTGTATGCGTTTCTTGTTGCACGACAAACGTGACGCTAGTCCTGGGCGTTTGTTTTTATACAAGCAACATATGTCACGCGTCATGAAAAGGGTAGGAGGAGATGAAAAACAGAGGTCAGGGCTGCCAGTCTCTTCTTTTCTACCTATCGTGATGGATACGTGCGTTGTCTTCCTCTTATTGTTGCCATTTCAGGAATAAATAAAGCGGTAGACAATAAATACCCCACCACAAATAAGAAACTTCTACAGAATTACACTGATACTGGTACTGAGAAACTCTGAGGTTCCAACACAAGGTTGGTTCACTTGCAGTCTCGCCAACACGGTGACACAAAAGTTGACATCTATGTAAAATACCTCAATGAATATAATGTATCTTGGATCGTTCGTCATCAAGCGTCATTTTTGACGCGGCGATCTCTAGATTACGACGACACACTTTTCATAGATGACGTGTGACAGAGTATAAAAGCAACTCATTCTCCTGTGTATTTAGAAAGCACGCGTCACGAAACGCCTGTAAAAAAAAGGCCCTTAGTGGTTTTCCACTCAAATTTGGAGACATTATCACTGAAATCTGCCTTCCTTTTTCCAAACCTAGTAGAATAATTTTTTAAACATCACGTCTTACTACCTGTTCAGGTTATAGACATGTATGGTAATTACTCTAACAGAGTAGGGATGAGGAAGGAAGAATTTTAGACGTATTCTACTCGTATTTGCATGGAAGGAGAGTGGAAAAACATTGAGGAAAAACCACCCTGAGCAGACTTGACTGGTATTTGGACCCTGATTTCCCCGTATTCTGTGGGACAGTTCAACACGAGAGTGACGCCTAAGATCATTTGGCCACTGAGCACGCCGTATCAGTGTTATCTATATTATTTGTCTCTTACTACCCATCCGGGTTGCCTGCATATTTATAATTAATGGGGCTAGGAAGGTGGAGGAAGTGCACAAGCATTTTTGTGAAGATAGAATCGGAAATAGCTTTTTTTTAAATCTCCTCAGTACACCCCTGAGCCCTTAATCTCTACACTCAACATCTCTAGCAAATAGAACGATACAAAACTGTTGCCCCCCCCCGCCCCCCTACACACACCCAGACCGTTGTGCCCACTGGTTCTGGTGGATTCTGTTCAAATGCCTTTTTTGAGTGTAGACACGCAGTTGAAGGAAATAAAACATACAGGATGGAAGACTAAGTTTTAAGAGGAGGTGGTAGAAGGGAACGCGACTGATGGTCTACATTTTTGAAGTTTTTGTTGCTGTTGATAGTCACAATTTTTTGGCTGAGATAAATAAAATATTGTTTCATAAGATGAGTTTAGTTTAATATTCAAAAACAGTTATCTCAGCAGTACTTGAATATATGTCATAATCATGGGGGCAAACTTTATAAATGAAGATAAAAAGTTGTCATTACATTCCAGGACACCCATGACAGATATTCAACAACTGTTGAGCTCACCATGTGAAGAAAATTAACCTATATGTTTCTATTGGAGCAATATTTGATTTATTTAGACAAACAAATTGTTTTGATATAAAAACTGAATAAACACAGCCTTTTAAATAATGTTCCCTACATTATAACCTTCATAAGAACTTATTAACTTTTCTGACGGCTAGAAGAAGTTACTAGATCTAATTTCACGTATTAATACGTCAAGTTATGTGATCTACAGATGTAACTTTTGATCTATACTATAAATATCTATAAGATAGTACTAATAATATGATAACATGCTTACAGTCTTGACTGTAAAAATAATAATCGTACTTTCTTAATGGCCCTTCTAATAATGATTAGACTTTGTTACAAGAATGTCTTCGTATAGACTGTGTTTATTATGTCTATCTTAAACACGGACAACTCCTGTAAGCCAATATTTATTCTAATTCCATCACTTAATTTTTACAAGCAAGATGTTTCAATCTGTTATAAATCCAAGCCGGACAGTTTGAACGGAGATTTAACAAGCCCGTAATTAAAATGTAAATGAGTGATATATTACGTCGCATGCACGCAACGGTTCAGCGACATATTAATGACTCCAACTAAGCCTTAATACTTGTCTGTTACGGTAACATAAAATTTTATCGAGGAACCATTTTTCCTACAGTATTTGGAGAAGCTCTACGAACTAATAAATTTATTATTGGTGAAATGTGGCTTTTCCCTTTCACAGATAATAATTAACCTCCAGAGGGCCGTTTTATATTTAAATTAGTTTATAAGTTGTGTGTTGATATAATCAATCTTTTTTAGAAATTGCACGTTTAATACCACAAATAAAATATATAACTAGGCTTCATTTGGATTTGAAACAAAGACTCTCTGATATGATCATCGCATGATGCTTTCACGGCCTTTACCATAGCCTACGGGAGGAGTATCGATTTCGTTCCTCATTAAATTTAAATGTAAAAAAAATTCTCCTCCTTTTATTATTTTTTACACAATGAATATATAATACATGTCTATTGAGAAAATAAAATCTACATAAATCTTCCAACCGGTTTCGCACCCGTGAAAGAATTTTCCGAGAGGTGAACAAATACGAGTCGCGCCGAATGTCCTGCGGACTTCGAGTTGGGTAACCTCCTCCTCCTCTTGTAACTCTGATATAACATTTCTCACCTTCAACCGTTCCGTGATTATTATTAGCGTTGGGTAAGCTGGGGTGTAAATTACTATCATCAATCACTTCGTGCGAAAGTTATTTTATTTATCATTATTATTTCTCTTCTTCTCTCTCATCTCTTACCTTTCTTTACGAACACAAGGGAGTGCGAAATCTATAGACAGAATCAGAAGACAAATCTGTTAAATCGCAAATTAATAGCTTCCGGGACTCAATTTTAGGTTCCGTCGGACTAAAGGAAGTCGGAATACGATTTTTAATTAATCAGTTGGTTTATTTATGATTTAATTTTGTGATTAAATTCAAATACACCGACGTAATTAATTATACCCACCTGTTTATAGTCACGTGAATTAAGGCTAGTACTATTAACGGGATTAATAAGGTTCAAATCTTGGTCGTGTACATTGAGGATAATTTCCAACATAATTTATCACTCACTGTGTTTTCTCCAACACCTTATCCCCGTTAATTCAGGTGTTACTCCTGAAAAGTTATCGTCTCTATCCATACATACCCTTTGAATAAGCCGTTTATCTTTTTTATTTATCTTTAGCACCGCATTTTAATATCAATTCGGGTTGTGCGTAGGCTACTAAACACGCTAATGTGTTATGGATGAGGAATGTAGAATATTTGAAGAAGTGTACGCGCAGTTACGTGGAGAGAGATAGTAAAAACCAATTTGTAAAAAAAAACCTTTAGTACACCCGCAGTAGGCTAGACTGCCGATGACGGGGAGATCGAGGTTCGAATCTCGGTCAGGTGTACTGAGTTTGTTTTTTCCAAACTGGTTTTTAGCCCTCCCTCCACGCAAATGCAGGTAAACTTCATTTAATATAGCTCGCCTAGTTCCTAAAACTACTAGCGTAATTAGTACATAAACGTCTATACCGAGCGGGTAAAAACATGCGGTGCTAAAAGAAAAGTTTAGGTTAGGTTAAGATTTTCATTGGCTCCACCCCGTCATACTCCCTATCACCATCACCTCATCTCATCGAGCCACGGAAAGGATGTACGATTAGAACATTCGAGCATCTCCTGTGTAACGGTACATTAGTACTGGCTAATCTTTCCGGCAAACTGAGTTACAGATGGATGTAAACCAGACACGCTATTATTATTAAATTATTGTTGTTTTTTTATCTCCTGTCCAACGCTGAAGTGAGTCCCACAAGTTTCGGTACACCTTCTATATTGCGAAACTGTCGCCTTAATACACATAATCGCCAGGAGTGGATAAATTGCACGTAAAAAAAAGGGGGATGGGACATTATTTTGAGATTGATAATACGTGTCCTCAGCGCCCTCCTACACACTGTCCTGATCGGTCCGCACTGATAAATTACCTGACCTCCTCGACGCCGCCGCTATATTAATATCGTTATTACCGTCCAATTCGTACGGAGATGTAAATTGAAAGCCGTGTGGCTTCTCGTATATTTCACCTCGCACTTTGGCGCTGTTATTACACCCTAGCCGTGTCGAGATGACGAGACGTTGTATTCTCTAGATGCTGTTCCTCCTGTGACCAGTGCTTCATCCTTCGCAGCCACGGGTAAGGATGGTAATGGCTTTTTGATTGCTCACGTCCCACGGTCGAACCTCACTGATCCATCCGACGCCTCCCGAGTATATACCTTATTCATGGCAAAAAGAGAAGAAAAAAATCTTGTTTGCTTATTCACGCCGAGTGAATCAATCATGTAAGTTTATATATATATATATATTTATTTATATGTGTGTGTGTGTTTTATGTCAGGATCACGATCGACTTAGTGCTCATATAACGTAGTTAAACATTGTATGGGATCAGGATTCAAGTAACGTAACGTTACAGTTATAACAAATCACAAACAATAATTTTAAAGATTTTGAAAACAAATTTTTCATCAAATAAAACTTGATCGATAAGGACTGATTAGGCTTCAAGAACTTACGATAAAAGCTTACTAACCTACTCCATGGCGTCAGCAATTTATCCATACCAACCAGGCAGCCACCATCTATTGGTGAAGATAATGCCATCTCCTGTGAATAAAGGGTGTCACGTGGTCAGCACAATGAGCACTCCAGCCATTAATCAAGGTTCTCTAGACCGGAGCTGTTTCTTTTTCATTTAAGTAGTTCCGCACCCACTTCGTAGCTGCGTGGTCTAACGTGATACGGTCTCAGTAGACTAGATTGCCGATGACCGGGAGATCGAGGTTCTAATCTCGGTCGGGTGTATTGAGGGTGGGTTTTCCAAAATGGTTTTACACATAAATTCGGGTACACTTCCTCTAAATATAACCTTATTGATCCCTAAAACTATTAGCATAATAAGTACATAAGCGTATATCCCGAACGGGTAGTAAGACGTGGTGCTAAAGGGAAAAATGAAAGTAGCTCACTGCTTCATAGAAAACCTTTAAGCTCCAGGGATCGAACCTAGGACCATTGGATTTGTAGCCGGGAGCTCTGGCGAGTAGACCATAGAGGTGGTTTACTGGAGTTACAAAGTAAGAATAAAAATAAATTAGAAGATGGCATGACGCTCGCGAGGCGCGGACAAACGAATAGAAGACGTGTGCACACCATAAACAAACAGATGAATTACTAAATAGCCGTGTTGACGTTGATCGATACATGATTGGTTGGCCAGAACACGTGGCACACTTCACCTAGCGCAAATTAACATTAAAGTCTTACCCTTGGATGAATATAACGTTATAGTAACACCAAGTCCGGTGAATCGCGATGGATTCCATTTAAAAACAAAAGGATAACCCTTACGCTTAGTTACGTTACGTTATAGGAACGTTAAGTTTATCATGATACCAGCATTATTCCCGATTCATGCTATCTAAAATTAATTACAATTATAGGAAAGGGAGGAGGGAGGTATAATTTGGAGGAAATGTACTAGTATTTCTGTGGAGGGAGAATAGGAAATAATTTATCCTTCCAACTTGCCCGTCACCGTTTAATTGGACTATATGGTCTTGACGTTCAATCCACGTGCCTGCCGATGTAAGGTTGGGTAAATCAATCATATTCTTGTGATAATTATGGTAAATTCTGACGTCTGTCAACTGTTCCCATGCCTTGAAAGTTCTTAATTCAATCACGGTCAGTGTTATAAAATATTATATTACCTGTTCCGGTAGACAATGGGTTCAGTCTCATCTGGTTTGATTTTTCCGCTGACAAGAAGGTTGGAGTAAAAATTCCTGCCGAGTGTACTAAGTGTTTTCTCTTGATTTTCACCCTTTTTCTTATATAAAAATGTGGGTAGATCTATATTTATTTCAAGCTAGAACCTTCTCATCAATATAACAATTTGTGTAAATATTCGGGTATCCCTGATGGGTAGTAAGATGCGTAGCACAACCGAAGAACACGTTTGTGTTAAAATTGGTGAGTAGTTTGTAGTCTTGAGTTTAACTCTTTTGTAAATAGCACTATGATGTAAAATATTTAAGCCTACGTTAAATACATAGTTACCTACTACTATTTGGCATTATAAACTCCAAAACTCATTGTTGCAAAAAAGTATGCCACCTATCCCTATCTTGAGCAAGTTTTATCCAGTCCGCCTCATTACACCCTATCCTTATCTTGAGCTAGTTCTATACAGTCAATCACATTACACTCTATACCTATCTTGAGCTTGCTCTATCCAGTCCACCTCATTACACCCTAACACTAACTTGAGCTAGTTCTATACAGTCCACCTCATTACACCCTATCCCTATCTTGAGCTAGTTTTATCCGCTCCCCCTCACTACACCCAATTCCCATCTTGAGCTATTTACATACAGTCAACCTCACTACACTCTATTACTATTTTGAACCAATTCCATCCAGTCAACCTCATTACACCCTATCCCTATCTTGATATTGTTATATCCAGTCCACTTCATTACACCCTATCCCTATCTTGAGATTGTTATATCCAGTCCACCTCATTACACTCTATCTCTATCTTGATATAGTTATATCCAGTCCACTTCATTACACCCTATCCTTATCTTGTGATTGTTATATCCAGTTCACCTCATTACATTTTATCTATTACCATTCTAATTCTATCTTCTCATCTGTGTCTCTAAGTCTTCTCCATGGTTTCTTCTCATTGGTTTTGACAGTCACTACTCTGATAAAGGTTCTAGATTCTTCCATTCGCGCTGCATGTTCTGCCAACTATAGTCTGAGAGACAAACATACATTTATGAATCTTAATTAAATGGAATTTAGAGTTTCCCTTAGAAAATATTAATAGCTATGAAACCGAACTTATTAAACCATCCTAAACTCAACACGAGAAAATTATAGCATTTCAAAAACAAATTGGAATGGAACTCCGCACGGAATTTCTCACTCTACTGTATAAAAAAAATAGATATATTTACTCAAAACGTGTAATATATATGTAAAGAGAAATAATATACTCTATTAAACCCGAACAAAAATTGCGTTATACAGTAGAACTCCATTTATCCTAACTCCAGTCATCCTGACCCCCAAATTACTCAGAAAAATAACTGTACTGTAGAGTACTGAATATGGTCACGCTGCGTCACCGTGTTTACAGTATCAATAGATTTAAGCTTACTGTATTGTTTTTACTACAGTACTATAATGTAATTCCACTTCGCTGTAGCATTGAAAAAAAATCCAAAAAGTGATCGTGGAGTAAATTTTGCGTTTTCTTACGAAACATTGCCTTAATTAAATGCTTAATTTAACCATCAGGATTTCTGTATATCCGGATCATCACGTCCAGCACTCATTAATAAGAATAGTTGGAGTTCTACTGTACTTATGTTAAACATTATTTGGCTCACAGATTTAAATTTTATGATTTTCATTCTGAAGAACTAAAGTCCTCATTCGTATATTTGGAATAAAAAAAGATCAATGTTGGGTCCACAAGGGTCAATACTTCGTATTAAAATTTCTACTTCCGGTTAAAATTGTCAACATATTATTAGAGGCTGCACATCTTATGGTTATCACACTTCTATTAAATTTCTCATTTATACATTTAGACCAATAAAAAAGGTAAATATTGACTATTGAGTTTAAATTGATAGAGATAAATTATTGCTGTACAAACATTTACGAGGTTAAAGAAAAAAAATATAAACTTTTTGAGAGATTTACTTATCTATTTACTCTATGGAATTAGAGAATTATTACGTTAAAATTTAAGCAGTATCTCTGTACAACTAAAGCTCACAAAGTTATATAGACTTTCTCCCACTTTTCTCTTAAAATATACATTTACTAAAAACTCGTAAACTTTGTGAAATAAAATAATAGGTACATTGTTGTAGAAACATCACACCAAAGATCGTAAATTAAATAATATACACTGCTACTTACTCTATGGCACTAGGAACTAGGAACACTGCTACATAAATTCATTTTCAGACCTGAATTAAAAAATATATATATTTGTGCTTGGAAACTATTGGTTTTATAAAAACATATTTAAAACAAAATATTTCTATCTTTAATAGTATTACAACTTTACAGTGATAATTTTTGTATCTCAAATAATTGCGGAGAAATGATGAACATTGGAAAATTGTCCCCGTGTAAAGTACCCTCAAAGTCATTTTCATGAGAAAATGAGAACTGCCTTCTTGTTTATAAAGATAAACAGTGTCTAGATATAAAGTTTAGTCAAAATCTTTAGAGTACATTTTGAGAAAATTGATTTTTTTAATTTTTTTTGACCTTAAGTAAACTACTCTTAATTCTAGGGTTGCAAATCTAACTCCAAAAATTCCTCGGGAGGACCTTATGAAAACCCCAAATATCAAGTTCTAGCTCAATTGGTAAAATAGTTTCGGCTTTAGCCTGATGTAAGACAGATAGACAGCATTGCGAAAACAACTTTTTTTTTGTTTCAGGGGGTTATTAAACGTCCACATTTACCAAAATCTCGAGCTAGATTTGCTTACGATCCCAATCCGGGGTGTCGAGAAAAAGTAATAAAAGACACAGTGACTGTACCTTTAGTAAATAATCTGGATTTAATCTATATTGTGAGGTTTATTTCCAATTAAAATATACGAACTTTTTTCATACATAAATGATTGATGATTACTAAGTCATTAGTACAGCTTGAATTAATTTTTTAGAAGCATTTTTCTCCCTTTATTTTACAGAGGCTATAAATATAATTAATTCGCTCAAATAGTCCAATGCAAATTTATATGGGAAGATTTTTATAGCTTAATTAAAGTAATAGCTTATGGATTTATATTGTACTGTACGTAGGGCCTACACTATGCAGTACATTAAAATTGGTACAGTTTAAAAGTAATATACATTTTTAATCTACATTTGAAACATACTAAAAAAAGTATGTAACATCATTTTTGATTGTATTTAACTGTAAACAAATTATACCAGAAATAAACATGGAACAAAAAATTTCTGTCTTGATTTTTTGTTAATTTTTTATTCGTTTGCTTAAGGTAAGGTAGAAGAGAGTGTGAGAAAAGGTCAGTATTTTTACTGTTTTTATAGCAAAAATAAATAAAATATTTCTTTATTACAAACATACTGCTATATTTTCTTCACTCGGTGATAGCAACAGTTTTTGAATATCTGTCATGAGCATAGCGGCACTAGAATGACAAAAATTTTAAATGAAGAGAAAAAATGGTAATTAAATTCCAGGACATCCTTGATAGGTATTCAACAATTACTGTTGAGGTCACCATGTGAAGAAAGTTCATCTCTATGTTTCTACTGGAGAAATATTTGATATCTTTTGACCAACAAAAAGTTTTGCTATAAAAGCTGCAAACTATACACCCCTTTTCTCGCGTCCCCTTCTACCTGACTTTAAAACAGCAGAAAGAGTAAAATAAAATAGTTTTACAAAATATGTTACCATTAATAATATTGATATACAAATTTGGTTCTCTAAAGTAACAGTAAATTTAATCATGCTATGCAAATTTTGTTCCCTAAAGTAACAGTAAATTTAATCACGCTATACAAATAAAAAGTATTTGTTAATAAACCATCTTATATACTTTCTAATATACTTTATTGTAGTAGTGTGTGACAAAGCTTTCAAAACTGTTATAAATAAATTACTCTTAAATCAACTTTCCTCAGTAACATAAAAATATTATTTTGATAATAATATAGAACACTCATCAGAAATTAATTTTTAATAAAATTGCTATAGCAATTATTTTGAAAATTACAAATTTTAAAAAATCATCAATTAAATTCCCATAAATTTTGTTTTTAGAAAAATGAGTATAAATTTTATTTATCTTGGAAAACACTTTCAAAATAATCATTAGAAAGGTTAGAACCATTTTAGAAAATTTTTAAATTTTCAAAATTCAGTTATCAGAAAACTATATTTAAATGAATCTACTACAGTAAACAAAAAAGTGTAAGCTGACCGATCAGCCACCACCGTTAGCGATGCTACCGCCAACATATGTGGATAGAGGGTGTCATGTGTTCATCACAACGAACACTTTGGCTGTTAATCTCAGTTTTCTAGAGCGGAGCATCTACTTCTTTACTCAATTAACTCCTGATTTGTCCTAACGATGCTGTAGTTGACCCCGTTCCAGACCCACTGCTTCACAGAAATATTCTGTATGTGCTGGGGGTCGAACCCGGAACTTCTGGATCTGTAGCTGGAATCTCTAAGCACTAGGACACAGCATTTTATTTTAATTTATAATTTTTAAAATCAGATTTTAATTACCAGAATAAAAATCTAAAACTATACACCTAGGTACGACCATGTGACATAAAAGTATCACGTTTTAAAAAAATACATAAAACCGTTTAGGCTAGCCTCAGGGACAGACAGACAGACGGCATTGAGAACACTTTTTGTTTCAAGGTCGACATTTATCAAAATGTCGATTTCGACTTTTTTGACGATCACAGTACTTTATCTCCGAGGTAGAGGAGAGAAAGTAAAAAGAAGGTAATTAAAAAAAATGTAAGTATGAATTTGCGGTTGGAACAATAGCAATAAAAGTTAATGAAAATAAAGACTTTTTAAAAAAATGAAGAAGTGACACCGTAGTTGAAAGAAACGGTGGGTAATGATACAATAAAGTGTCGTATTTTTAATATTTTTTTCAGAAACAGTGGCTTATCATCCAAAAGCTCGTGACAGTCGTTGTGTTTTGGGACGTGACACTCACCTTAAGATAGAATCAAGATTATTAAAAGAAGACACGAGTCCTCGCACGTTATTATTCAACGTCAAATGGGAATTTTAATTTCATGAAGAAATAAGCTGAACAGACATAAAAGAGAAGGGAAGAATTTTAAAATTAATGGTCCAAGCTAAGGAGGCTTCACTCTCGTGTTTAACTGATCATCTGATGACGGGGAGATCGGGGTTAGAATACCGGTAGGGTATACTGAGGGTTTTTTTCTTTATGGTTTTCTAATTCCTTTCCACGCAAATGTGGGTAGATTACCTCCAAAATGTTTCTTTTCTCATCCCTACACCGTTATAGTAGTGATCACAAATGCATATAACCTGAACAGGTAGCAAGACGCGGCAGTTACACAAAATATTGGAATTATTATTTGTATGTACAATAAGATGCCACATGCACCGCTGAGTGCACAATCTAAGGTTGATACTGTGCACCTATGTCCTAGTGCCAGGGAAATAAATATGTGTCTAAAACAACGAACACATTCACCAATATTTGCTTAATCTAGACACTATTTGGAGAGGAGTCAGGGCCAATTTGTAAATAACTTTTTCATCACCAGGGGTGCCGAAACTTGTTTTACCATGGGGGGGGGCGGGT
>CABFOW010001482.1:108807-132302 GCA_902141385.1 Timema californicum
GAATTAAAAAAGTGCGTGAATTTAGCATAGCACCACTAACACTGAACTCATATTTGATAGGGGTTGTGTGTATATAAATATATATGTAACCTACATTATATATATATATATATATATATATAGGAAAGTTGAAAGAAGCAAAGCAAAGAACATTTTTCGAACCCATCCTTAGAAAAACAATATTTATTAACCAATAAGATTCATATTTCATCAAAATAATAATAATAATAATAATAATAGCCTAATATTTATTGGTCTATTTTAAATAATAATATAATACAAATTATTCAAGCTACGCATCTTAGTACCCGTTCGGGCTATACGCTTATGTAAGGGGTTACTAACTATGCTAATGGTCTTATGGATCAGGAAAGCTATATTTAGAGGAAGTTTACCCTGATTTGCGTGGAGGAAGGGTGGAAAACCGTTCTGTAAAAAAAAACACTCAGTACATCCGACCGGAATTCAAACCTAGATCTTCCCATCATCGACAGTCTAGTCTACTGCGAGAGCAGCAAGAAGAGTACGTGGCCACCAAAGCGGATGGTATTAGAGGATATTAAGCAATGCAAATAAAGGATTAAATTAATCAAGCTTTTCAATGTTACTAGTTGTCTTGGAATCATGATTAAATCATTGCACATTGTTTCCTAAAACCAGACTTCCTTTGCGCCCTTCCCCGGTAAGAGATGTAGCCATGTCCCCCTACCCTCTTAGTTCAAGTTCCTATTCTTATCACGCATTTTAAGGCTTGGTCTGGTCACGTTTGTTTAGTAATAATTATATTTACCATAAAAATAAACAAACTGTAGAGTTTTAATAAGCCTCTACAAAAGTCAAACAAACTATATTTTTGTAGCACAATGGCTTGGCTACAAGTAAAAGTAAAAACCACATAAAGAGATTTTCCAGTTCACTTAAAACTGAGTTCAGCTTAGTCTTTAAACTTGATTATATATAACAACAGTAATTAACATAAAATAACAAGTAGCTTAAAATAAAGAGTACTTTTGTTTAAGCACTATCATTCTATTAACGACATCACTTAGTTTTTGTTTTGTTTTTAATTTCGGAAAATGGCTTTCAACTTGATGAGGTCGTGATATTTACGCCCACTTGAAGAGGGTTCCAATTTACAAAAAGGTCACGAGGTCTAAACCCGATTCGCCAGCCATGTTATTATCTTGGTGACACAGTGCGTGGTTCAAACAAGATTATCTGAATATATTGGTATTATGGAGACAAAAGGATATGTTCGAATCCCATTAAGGACAAAACTTCTTATTCCTAACGTCATGCGAAAGCTTGTTTGTTTCGAGTAAATTTGCAGTTCAATCTAAATGTTGTCCAATGGGATTTTTTTAATGTTTTGCTTCACTTATCGTCCAGGTCATGGTCTTCTTTAGCGGGTTGGAGATACAAGGGGGTTACTCCCCCACCCAAAAAAAATCTTCTCAAAAGAGCTACTTTCAATACTGCAAAAGAAACGGTTAATTATTGTTCTATTCATAATGTTGATAATCTACGTTTGGAGCAATGTATAAACCTTTTTTTAATTTATAAAACTACTTAATTTCGTTATTGTATTATCCGTGTTATTAATTTGTTACGAAAATTTTTTTATTTTATAACTTAAAGTGAGAATGGGTTCGTTCTGCCCCTTCCCACTTTCCCTCCCAAACCTACAATAAATATTTTCTAGCACTGAGTCTTACTACCCGTTCTACGTTTATGTACAAACTACACTATTGGTTTTAGGAATAAGGAAGGTTATATTTATAGTAAGTGTACCCACATTTGCGTAGAGGTAAAGTAGAAAACTATTTTAGGAAAAACACCCTTAGTACACACGATCAAGATATGAACCTTGATCTCCCAATCATCGACAGTTTATTCTACTTTGAAATTATCACGTTTGACCCCACAGCTATTGAAGACGCCCAGTAATTAATAGGTATACTAATAGGGGTGGGTATAATCAACTACACCAGAATGTGTTTTGAGAGATATTGAGCAAGCCTTTAGGTAAAAGTACTCCAAGATAATATAGTAGAGACGAGGAAGCTGAAATTTTAAAGGAAATGTTGGCAGGTCTACCCGTGGAGAGAGTGGGAAATCATAAAGGAAAACCCACCCATACTACACCTGTTCGGGATTCAAATCCTGATATCCCCCTCNGAAATCATAAAGGAAAACCCACCCATACTACACCTGTCCGGGATTCAAATCCTGATATCCCCCTCACCTGGAAACCAGTCTAACACGATAATGACAGCCTAAACTTATTAGGCCACTCCATAGAATTCCTGTGATAGGAATATCGAGGTTCAAATCCCGTCCGAATATACTGAGATTAAAAAAAACAAATGGTTCCTTATTCTTCCTTCCCGTCAAGGTTGGCTCTTTTCCTATAAATCATACCTTCCTCATATCTATACAATTAGTGTAAATATGAGCAACACTAGTGGCACGTGGACTAAGGCGTCAGTCTCGTCTGATATAATTTTTAGAAAATGATCAAGTCAGGTGTTTCAAATCTCGGCTGACTGTACTAGGGTATTTTTTTAAAATCTCCAAAGGGCTTTTACCATTATTCCTACACGCTAATGTAGGTGCATTTCCTCAATAACTCTTTATTATTCATCTTGCAACTGATTAATACAAATATGTAAATAGTTTCCGTTTTTTAACACAACGTCTTATAACCCTTTTGGGTTATACGCCTATGTACTAATTAAGCTAAGAATTTTAGGGATTTTTTTTATTTAGCACTGCATCTTACTACCCGTTCTGGCTATACGCTGATTTGTAATATTATATTTATATGAAGTGTACCCGCACTTGCTTAGAGGGAAAGGGGAAAATCAGTTTTAAAAAACACCCTCACTACACCCGACTGAGATTAGAATCGTCATCGGCATACTGGTATTCTGCGAGAGTAGCACCTTAGACCATGCGGCCACCAAAGTAGGTTGTGATTAGTTAATATACGTATAACCCGAATGGGTAGAAAGGTGTGGTGATAAAAAAGAATTACTGGATGCATGAATGTAGCTTTTGGAACCATCAAGAAAGTTCCTTCCGATCTAAATCACAATGTAATTTGGTTATCCATTCGCTTCGCTAGACTCTGGTTTGCTATCTATCTAGGGCAGGTGCGTTGATGGCTGATGAGAGGAGATTGATTTGACTGCCCCACTTCCCTCGACCATCAGGGGCGATGACATTTTGAGTAATGGGTTCGCTTCCCCCCACCCTGATGTCGTGAGATGCCCTGCTGAAATCAGCTCTTTCTCTCTCTTTACTCACGAAGATGGTAGGGGGAAATGTTGAAATTGGGGGAGGCCAGCACCTCCCGTTTTCCCCTATAACACCTTCTCATTTTAGTATTCCAACATCAACACAGTAAGCAAATAGAACCAGCTCTCAGCTGAAGGAACAATAAAAAATATTGCATTCGGTTGTTAAGGATTATACGTATATTATCATGTCGAAGCTAAAAGTAGACTTGTGGTATTGAAAGAATAAGCAGGGAATTTTAACCGGATATTTAGTGGTTTCAAATATGGAAATGTTGATGATTTTTTTTATATCGCCTTAATTTTTTTGTAACTATTCAGTAACAAGTACAAACTTAAATTATACTTGTTTTATCCTATTTCGTACATTGTATCACCAATAATATCAAAAAATATAATAATAGCGTATAGCCCGAACTAATAGTAAGACGCGGTGCTATAATAATAATAATAATTATTATTATTATTATTATTATTATTATTATTACTATTATTATTAAAATAATATTAAAATAATATTAATAATAATAATTATTATTATTAATATTCCAATTCAATTTCAATCTGCTTTATTATAGTGCTGGCCAACAGTTGTAAGACCTATAATAGGCCAGCACTGAAAAGTACACAAGTACCTTATAAATATATATAATTACACGAGAAAATAAGATAAACAATAATAGCTAAATAATTATATATATACTGATGAATAGTTACGAAAAAAAATGTAATTAATAATGATAAGAATAAATAAATGGTACGGAACTACGCACGGACTTTCTCGCTCTATTGTTTGAGAATGGAGATATTTTCTCAAAACTCGTAATATATGTGAAACGAAATAATATACACAACAAACCCAAGCATAAATTGCACTACACTTAAGTAAAACTTTTTTTTAGTTCCAGTTTTAAATTTTATAATTTTGTTTTTAAATTTTAGTATTCCAACATCAACACAGTAAGCAAATAGAACCAGCTCTCAGCTGAAGGAACAATAAAAAATATTGCATTCGGTTGTTAAGGATTATACGTATATTATCATGTCGAAGCTAAAAGTAGACTTGTGGTATTGAAAGAATAAGCAGGGAATTTTAACCGGATATTTAGTGGTTTCAAATATGGAAATGTTGATGATTTTTTTTATATCGCCTTAATTTTTTTGTAACTATTCAGTAACAAGTACAAACTTAAATTATACTTGTTTTATCCTATTTCGTACATTGTATCACCAATAATATCAAAAAATATAATAATAGCGTATAGCCCGAACTAATAGTAAGACGCGGTGCTATAATAATAATAATAATTATTATTATTATTATTATTATTATTATTATTACTATTATTATTAAAATAATATTAAAATAATATTAATAATAATAATTATTATTATTAATATTCCAATTCAATTTCAATCTGCTTTATTATAGTGCTGGCCAACAGTTGTAAGACCTATAATAGGCCAGCACTGAAAAGTACACAAGTACCTTATAAATATATATAATTACACGAGAAAATAAGATAAACAATAATAGCTAAATAATTATATATATACTGATGAATAGTTACGAAAAAAAATGTAATTAATAATGATAAGAATAAATAAATGGTACGGAACTACGCACGGACTTTCTCGCTCTATTGTTTGAGAATGGAGATATTTTCTCAAAACTCGTAATATATGTGAAACGAAATAATATACACAACAAACCCAAGCATAAATTGCACTACACTTAAGTAAAACTTTTTTTTAGTTCCAGTTTTAAATTTTATAATTTTGTTTTTAAAGAATTAATGTCCTCATTTGTATGTTTGGACCGATAAAAAATGTCAATGTCGGGTCCGCGAGGGTCAACACTTCGTATTAAAATTTCAACTTCCGGTTAAAATTTTCGACACTTTATTAGGTGATGCAAATCTTCATGCCATCACCTTGCTATTAAATTCCTCATTTATAAATTTTGACCAATACAAAGTGTAAATATTGACTATTGAGTCTAAAATGGATATAGATCATTGCGTTAAACCTATGGTATCTCTGTACAACCAAAGCTCACAAAATTATATTAATATATTTGCCAATTTATCAGAAACTATTAGTTTTATAAAAATATATTTCAAATAAAAGTTTTTTACTTCTAATTGTACTAAAATTGTACAATGATAAGTTATTTAGTATCTCAAATAGTTTCGGAGATATAAAACATTTTTGATTCTGTAAATAACCCTAAAAGTCATTTTCATGGGAAAATTAAAATGTCAATTATTTTATAACCTTAATCAACGCCTAGGTGCGAACTTTAATCAAAATCGTTATAGCTTATTCTGAAAACATTGAATGTTTCTCAATTAGAATTTATGCATCAGACCGGAATCCTTAAAGTCATTTTGACAAAAAATTGAGGCTATCCATTTAGTTTGTAATATTGATCAAAGTTTAGAAATGAAATTTAATTAAAATAGTTCAAGCCAATTGTGATAAAATCGATTTTTTTTTCTATTTTAGCCTTTAAGGAAACTACCCTTAATTTTAGGGTTGGATATCCAATTCCAAAATTTCCTCGAGAGATTCGTATGGAAACCCTAGATAGCGAGTCTTAGCCCAATCGGTAAAATAATTTAGGCTCTATCCCGAGGTACAGACTGACATACAGATGAACAGACAGACGGCATTGCGAAAACAAGTTTTTGGGATTTGGAGGATCGTGAAACGTCAACATTCATCAAAATCTTGAGTTTAATTTTTTTTTATGATCACAATACTTGCTCTACCTGTAAGGAAGCGAGAAAGTAAAAATATTGATATTGATCCCAAGTGTCAATATTTCGCATTAAAATGTCGACTTCCAGTTTAATTTTTTTTCAAGTAATAATCTTTATGTTATGTAATAAGTAGACTACTTATTAAACTACACCAGCATGTAGATCCAACTCAAATGTATAGGAACCATTAAATATAACTTTATTTTGATATATTTTTGTATTTTATTTGAACCTTGATCACTTGTTGTAAACATTGGTTATGTTGTTTTACCAGGCCCAGGATTTTTATCAAAAAAATATCCATAAAATTACACTAACAATTTCAAAAAATTACTTTAAATTAACAAAAAGACCCATAAAAGTTAATGCAAATTCTATGAATGCACAAGAATAAAGCAAACGCGCAATTTACAAGTGGAAACTAAAAAGTTAGTAATGCAAAACCCCAATCAAACTTGCACTCCATTAAAAATTAACATTGATTTATAATTTTTTTTCGTGTGGGCATTTTTACACGTGAGCATTTTTCGTATGATCAAATGTTTGTGTGTGCATTTTTGGGTGGGTATTTTTTCGTGTGGGCATTTACATGTGAGTTTTTTTTCCTATGATTATTTATGACTGTAGGGTTTTCTCTGTGCGGAATTTTCATGTGCGCTTTTTTCCGGTCCCCACACAAGACCAATAAACAGTGGTCAGGTCATTGTAAATATTAAGGTAATCGCCACGTGCATAGTCAATATATGTAGTGGGGGTGTCATTAATTTTAATATCAATAGGTAAATCAAGTGAAATCGATAAGAGTGGATGAGCTAAATCAATATTCACTAGTGATTGAGGTATATGATCTAAGGGGTGGTGAAAATGAGCAAAAACAAGGTCAAGGAGGTTAGCATCATTATCAGCTTAATTAAGTTCTTCTAATTCTATTATGTTATTTGAAACAAGAAGATGAGTAGTTTTTAATTTAATGTAGAAATGCAAAATGCGAAATACTTTGAGCATGATGATAGTTCCAATCAATTTTGGGGCAGTTAAAATCACTTAATAGTATTATTCGATAGGGTTAGTTACCATACCCACCTTCAAGAAATGTAAAGTAATTATTAAATGCTTCGACTGTTATTTGGGGAGCAAGATATATGTTCCCAATTAACCGTTTTTGGCGATCAAATGTTGGGATTTATATCCAGACACATTCCATATTAATCTCTAGATCTTATTCCCCTGGCCACACCAGAAATAGAATCAATAACAGAAATGAGAACACCACCACCCTTTGAGATAGTAGCTCCATCATATAACCTATCGGATATATAAGCATTATAGTTAGGGGGAAAGTAATTTTCATTAATAAACTCACTAGAGCCAAGTTTTAACCAAACAAATAATAGATAATTCATTCAAACAAACATTTGTAAATAACTCTCTTGTTTTGCACGAGGTTATGGAAGGAAATGTTGAAGAAAAGAGGAGCTTAGGAAGGATTATGATTCATATATTGTATGATTTGAATACGGGAAGAAAATTATGGGATTTGCAGGAGGAGGTGTCTGTGGGCAGGGCTGGTCTAGGAAGATATCATCTTGTTTTAGTGTAGCACTACACTTAAGACGTACTAAGTCTGACTATGAAACTGTCCCTTACGGTGGGAGTGTGAGGAATGTGAGAAAAAGTCAGGGTTTTTCAGTTTTAATATCAATTTATTTTTATGGCCAGAATAAATCACATATTTCTCCAATAGAAAAATAGAGTTTAATTTTCTTCACATGGGGATTTAAACAGTTGTTTAATATCTGCCATGACCATAGTGGCATTAGATGAGAAACGTTTCAAATGAAGAGAAAAAGTTTTCATCAAATTACAGGACACCCTTGACAGATATTCAACAACTGTTGATATTACCATGTTAAGAAAATTAAACTCTATGTTTCTACTGGAGGAATACTTTATCGATTTAAACTAAAGAAAGGTTTTGATAATAAAACTGCAAAAATACTGCCCTTAACTTGCCTTCCCTACAATCCCACGATTAATTCCGAGGACAGCAGTCGAGAATGGAAGGTCGTGGAATTTTTTTAAACAGGACAATGTTCTGATGATGGCGCCTGTCATCTGTCGATGAAAAAGAGAGTCAAATTGGGGGAGGAGGGAGGGGAACGTGATGGATCTGTTTTTCTAGGTTCGTAGGGTTAGCTTAGTGATAAGGGGGTAGAGGGAGGGGACTTTCGGTGACATGAATAAACAGAAGGTCTTATTGAAATATTACCTTCAGCTAAGGTGACAGATCACTGACAGGCAATTTGAGTCAGAAGTGAGATTGACAAGACCTCTGCTTGACATGGTAGAGAAATCACTTTATTTCAATAGAGAATCTTTTTCTATCAGAATTTTTTAATCATGTACATTTAAATCAAACGTTATAAATGAAATATTATTTAAATTGAAAAATGGCACCTCGACATGGGAATTGAACCCGCAACCTTTGGCTTAGTACTCCAGGATATGCTCTTAAGATGGGATGTAATAGGTCTGGGTACGTACACCTTAGCTCAGTCAGCAGCATGTCATTATACTGATTTAAGGGGCCAGGGCTAGATTCCTTACATGGCTGAAAAACTTTTAATTTGTGAAATGTGGGTTTCCCCTTTCACATTTGTGAATTAACGACTGGGGTTTGGGTGTTGTGCATTTTTTGTTTGTAAATTGTATGCTGGTATAATCAATCAATTTAGAAAGTGCAAGTAAATACCTCAAATAAATGAAATTTAAAAAATATATATTGACTTATATATTCTAAACTATTGATATCATCAAGATATATCTATAAAAAAAAAGAGTTTTATATTTAATACTACTAAATATGTACAATGATAAGTTATCGCATATCTCAAATAGTTGAAGAAATATGATCAAAATTGGAAGTTTCTGCATAGTTGTATTACCCTTAAAGTCATTTTTATGTAAAAATGAAAACTTTCATTTGGTTTGTAATGTTAAACACTGACTAGATACAAGATTTAATCAATATGGTTAGAGTGTATTTTGAGAAAATCGATATTTTCTTCTTTTTTTCCCTTTAGTAAGCTACCCATAATTTTAGGGCTAGTTATATAATTCTAATAACCTCTTTGGGGAACCTTAATAATACCCTAAATACCAAGTCTTATCCCAATCGGTAAAACAGTTTCAGCTCTAGTCGGAAATTTAGACAAACAAACGTAAACCCAAAAACAACCTTTTCTGTTTCAGGTGGTTTCATGTCGACAGTTATAAAAATCTTGAGTTATATTTTTTTTGACGATCACAATACTTCCTCCGAGGGATCGAAAGAATGTAAATGTGTAAGAGAATGGGATCTAAATCAGTATTTTTGCAGTATTACATAAAACAGTTTTGGGGCCGAAATATATAAAAAAATTGATCCAATAGATGCATTTAGTTACATTTTTTCAAATTTAATAATTTCAACAGATGTTCAATATCTGTCATGAACAAAGTGGCATTTAATGAGAAACTTTTTAAAGGAAGAGAAAACCTTCTGGTTAAATGAAGCGATGCTCATGACAAATATTCAAGAATTGCGAAGATGTCTTGGTGTAGAAAATCAAACTAAATCCCTCTGCTAACGCCATATTTTATTATTGTTGATCAAAATGTTTTTATTTTGTTATAAAAACTAAAAATGCGGATTCGTTCTCCCTTTGATTCCAACTAGACTCGTATAAAATTATATCATACTTATTAAAATGGATGCTGCGTCCCGCCAAAATGTAGTGTAGAATTTTCTCTAGGTGAATGTTGGTATACTAGCCCCATGACTTCTTTGGTGCTGACTGACAGCTCAAAGCTGACTTCTGACAGTCAACATTTAGGTATATACCTAAATGTTGACTGTCATAAGTGACAGCTGCTAAACACATGTTTTTGCAGATCATCTGTTTCGGCGTAGTGATACGTAGGTTTGTCTGGCAACTTTTTAAAGCTGTCAGTCAGCACCAAAGAAGCCATGGGGCTACTGTACATTTCGTTAAAATTAATCATTCCAATCTTATTATTATTATTATTATTATTATTATTATTATTATTATTATTATTATTATTATTATTAGCACCGCGTCTTACTACCCGTTCGGGCTATACGCACTTACGCTAATGTTTAATGGTAGGGTGATTGTGAGATGAAATGGAGGACCTACAGTTTAACGTGGAATCCGAACCACGGGTCAATCTTATTTGCTTGGATTAAAAGGAGTGATTAGTTTCCAAACCATATTAATGAACACGTTAACTAAAACATCATCAAGCTCTTCTCGCTGGTTTGTCGTAACCAATTGAAAGAGTTTTATTTTTCTAAATGGCTTTCATCTTTACTAGACTAAGATATGGGTACATTTAATCTAAATAGCCGCGACCTCATGATGTAGTGGTCAGTGCACCTGGCTATGAGCCTAAGGGTCCAGGATACGATTCCCGGCTCGTAACTTGGGTATTTTTCCCGAAAGGAGAATTACCCCAACGCTCACCAGGGTTTGGTTAGTTAGGTTTAAATTAGATTGTGTTTCCACTGGTTCTACACCCTCATACTCACGGAAAGGATATACGATTATTACATTCGAGGGTCCCCTGGACAACAGTACATTATTGCTGGCTTATCTCTCCACTACTGACTACGGGTGATGTAACCCAGACGTGCAATTTTACTATATTAATCTAAATGATATATTTCTCTTTTCAACCTCATTATTATAACTAGATACAGATAGGCCGAACCAAAGTGTTACACAATTTTATCTATTTAATTAGTTAGGATGATTTTTTAAGTCACATTGTACTATAACATGACTAGCAATTTTTTTTATCGCCACTTGCTACTATCTTTTCATATTATACATATATTTTATAATTATTATTCTAATTGAGTAGGGATAAGGAAGGAAGCATTTTAGAGCTAATCTACCTACATGAGCGTGGAAGAAGAGCGGGAAACAATTTAGGAAAAGCCACCCTCAATTAGTCCAACCGAGATTTGAACCCCGACACTTCCATCTCCAGCAGGACAATCTAACAGGAGTGTGATGCCTTAAACCAATCAGCCACTGAAGGACTTGAAAATTAGCTTAACCTAACCCCGCTTCGGTGGCCGCATGATCTAAGGCGCTACTCTGGCAGCACATTAGATTGCCGATGACGAAGAGATCGAGGTTAGAATCTCGGTTGGGTGTACTGAGCTTTTTAGCTTTTTCTTGAACTATTTTCCACACTCTCTTCATGCAGATGCGAGTACATTTTCTATATTATTATTATTATTATTATGATCGCGTCCGTCCGTCCGGGTTATACTCACGCTAATGTGTAATGGTAGGGTGATTGTGAGATTGTGAGATGAAATGAAGGACCTACAGTTTAACGTGGATTCCGAACCACGATGGAGGCCTGGCGTTCCCCACATTCACAAGTTGTGATTAATACACGTCTTGTCAGAGGTGAAGGAAGGGTTTGTCAATCAGATAAATCTGTGCCGGGAGCGAGGATTGAACCCCGGACGCCAGCACAGAAGTCTGACATCCTACCCCTAGACCACCAGGTCACCTTATATTATCTATAAATGTGTATAACCCAAACGGCTAGTAAGAAGTGGTGCTTGAAAAATAATTATCCGCTCATCTTAAATGTTTCCTCTTATGCATGAAAGAGTTTGATTTAGATATGGAGGACATTATTTTGACAGTTATAATAGTTATTAATTGTTCATATCTTCATACGTTAAGCCATCTGATATGAAACTGTCACTTTATATATATTATCATACTTAAAAATATACTAATAATATGGTAAATCTAGTGAAAAATTATGTTGTATTTTCTAAAAGTTCCTTCATAGCAGAATCCTATCATAGCTGTAGGGCCCTATAATAACACGCATCGGTGGTCGAATGGCGTAACGCATCACTCTCGTGTTAGACTGGATTGCCATTGACTAGGATACCGAGGTTCAAATCCTGGTCAGGTGTACTGATGATGATTTTATACTCTCGTAAATGCAGATACATTTCCTCTTAAATTATGTCTAACAGATTGGCGTGAATAATTTATTCTTTCAGACCAAACAGGCACTTAGTTGTGGTAAAACTCTATATAATACACAAACTTTGGAGGGTGACCTCATCCTAATATCGTGCCTCTTTTGTTTTTTTCTTTTCTTTTTCAAATAAACACAACGTTCTTATTTCAAACCTCCGCGCATGCGTGTATCTATACCAACCCTAGTTCTCGAGGTGTTCGTCACAAGCGCGCGCACACATTGCTCTACTTGACGGCGCGCTGGGGGAGTTCTAGACGCCCTCGCGTGTTCCGTGAAGATAGAGGGTTTGTTTACACGCGTCACCGGGACCACCTTATGTAGAGGGAGGTGGAACATAGCGTGTGTTGTAGAAGAGCTGATTTCAGTTTGTGTTTCGGTAGTGTCGTGTACGCCAGCTGCATTCTTCATTTCAGGTATTGTTGCCTATTTTAGCATCAATGATGAGCAATACTACACTTCTATTTTTCTTAAAAAAAGAACCTTATTCTACACCTAGAAAAGTATTTAGGTCTACTTTCACGTATTCATACGTCAAGTCATGTGATCTGCAGCTGTAACTTTTGATTGATATTACCAATAGGTACCTATAAAATAACACTAATAATATAGAAACTTGTTATCAACGATGACAGAAAAAAATATGTGTAGTTTCTAAAAGTTTCTTCCGTTTACGGTTTAGCAAGAATAGATTTTTCTTTATCACAGTTTCAATTAAATTGGGCGCTAAACATCTAATATACCAGTACATTTTAAAAAATGTTTTCTTTTACCACGTTACTTATTTACACGAAGAGACTGATCTAGTAGATTTTGTTTTAAATATCAACATCTACATTTTAATAATGTTGGCGTTTGGTTGTTTGTTGCCAAACTTGATTAGATTTAAATAAAGACTTCTTAAAATAGTAATTTTTCTCAACATTTATTTTTATTGGTCAATTAATAATATCGTATCTAATTTTCTTAAATATAATAATTTAATTGCAATAATTAGCCTAACTGAAAATTTGGCAATTAATTGTATACGTTTCTTTAGCACCACGTCTTACTACCTATTCAGGCTACACGCATATGTACTTATTACGCTAGTTAGTTAGGGATGATAAGGGTTGAATTTAGATTTAATGTACCTACATTTGCTAGGTGTGTGTGTGTGTGTGTGTGTGAGAGAGAGAGAGAGAGGAGAACGGTTTTAGAAAACCGCCCCGGTACACCCAACAGGGACTTAAACCCCGATCTTACTGTCTCACCAGTCTAGTCTTACTCAAAATTGACACCTTTGACCATGTGATCACCAAAGCAGATGATTTTATATTTACTGTATTTGGTATAATGTACTATATTTTTTATTCTACTTATTGTCTTTTTTTTTAGAAATGACTAACACAAAATTATAGTCGAGGTCACATATATAAATGCCATTAAATTTAAATATAAAAATACATTTAGTGTAAATAAACTCGTGGGGGTGTGGGGTACGTACATACACAATATATAAATGTGTATGTGTAGCTACATTAACTTTTTGACAGTGAACGTACAAGGTAATAAATTAAAGCAATAAATGACTGCGATATAATAAATGGTGCAATTAATCTTAATAATCTCTCGTTGTTTCAGGAATTTCTCGAGAGGGTGTTCAGATTGTTTGACCTTGACCGAGATAACGTGCTAGTCCAGGAGGATTGGGTCGAGTTCCTCAAGGAGCGGTTAACGTGAGTACCTCTTAAATTTATCATCTGATTGAAATATACTGATTGATTCATTTTATACAATGTTGACCCGTTTCGGTAAATGCATAGTCTATGACGTAGAGTTCGATCCCGGTGGAGTGTACTAAAGGTAGTTTTCCCTAAATGGTTTTCCACCTTTCCTTCAATCGAATGCTGACACTTCTTAGAAATTAAGCCTCTTCTCCATAACACATTAGCGTAATTAGTATATATGCGTATACTCTGAACAGGTAGTAAAACGCAGTATAAAGAGGAATCTTTAAATTTAATGTTGTCTTTGCAGATTGGACATTTATTGGGTTTTTGAAAAAACTATTATATATATATATCAAATTCTCATACGCTTTATTATTATAATTCTTCTTCGAGCACACCTTTAAAAAGTGTATTTTCCCGCATCCTACTACACGTTATGTTATACGCATTTGTACTGATTACGCTAGTGTGTTAGAGATAGGAAAGGTTAAATTTAGAGTTTGTGTACCCGCACTTACGTGGATGGAGAATGGATGCATCAGTGTTCCACAAACATTTTAAGCTTACGGTAGTTAACAAACCTGCAATGTGTCACACTGTTTTGTTTCGGGTACCTACAGCGGCAGCAGAAAATGGATTACGTACCCAGTCCAAATAATAGTAAGGTAAATCATAATTAGGAAAGTATAGACTAAATTTTTCTGGAGTAACCTCAACATTAGATCCTTGACATATTTAAAGTTTTCTTTTTTCTGTGCCCGCATCTTAAATCTAAAAATTTAGAATGATTTCGTTCTAACTATTAGTAGTTTGGGTAAAACATAAAGCTTTTGATTTTGTCAGTTATATTTAAAGTATTAGTAAGTAGACATCTATGAAGCAGATTTTTTTAGTTCGAATCGAATCTCAAATCGAACCAAATATTATTAGCTAATTTCGAGTAAGCATAGAATAATTTATCCTAGTTAAATTTGCTAAAGTTGTGATGTTAAAAAAAAGTTACACATTAAAAAAACATTAGATTAGTTATGGATCCTTGTACTCTTTTAAGTTCTTCAACATGTTCATACGATAAAGAGCACTATCTATTGAGGTGATTATAAACCATTTAACTATGTATCTTCACTCCTCAAAGTGAACACATTGTATACGTGTTATCTACTTATGTGATTATAGGCTAACTAAGGTTTTATAAAGGCTGTATTTGAAGAAAAAATGAAAAAAGTGCCTCTTATTTTTAGATTAGTATAGTATTAATTAATATTAATAAGTATATACCTTAGGATAACTCACAAGAATTTTTATTAAAAATATACTAACCTATTTTAGGCGCACTATGGGATTTGCAATGGCCCAAACCCTTTTCTATTACTTTCTCTTGGTTTGTTTGATTCGAGCTATTGAATCGAATGATACTAAATTAGAATCATTATCGATGCTTTGAAATACTCCCTATTAGTAATAAATGCGGAAGACGCACGGCTGCTACTCGTACCGACTTCATTCGTGTTCTTAATTGAACAGAGATGCGCGGGTCGGGCTGCGACCACATGGAACACTTCGCCTCCGCGATTCAGTCTGTGGAACACCGAAGCGGTTCTTGAACCTAATTATTTAAGTTAATAATATTGTTATACAATACTCAGCTTTGAATTAATCTCGATTTCAGATTGAATTAGTGCTTTTAAATGCACAAAGATATTTGTCTTGTATAAAGCTGACTCTTGTTGAGATGGCGGATAAAGAAGAACCAAAATTCTATTGTAATCAGATTTATTTGCCTATCCTTCGCAAATATCAGAAAAAATATACCTGTTTCTGGCTATAAGTAATGTAAATAGCTAGTAGGCCCCACCTCCCCCTTAAATTATCAAATATAAACCTAACATTTTCTATGAAGACGTTGAAAACATAATTGAGATGTTGGACAGTGAAATAGTATAGTATTTATATTTTAACCACGCTATCATGATGGTTGGTTTAACATACCTGAAATTATCGTTGACAAACCTGATGACTTAATAATAAGGAACAAGCTGTTCATAAAGCCATCAACTTTTCAAAACTTGTTGTGTTTGAACAATTTCGATCACACGCATTGACCTGTCAGTTAAAAAAATGTTTTATTTACATTTCTCACAGGTGTGCATCACATTTGTTTATTGATGGTTTTTTATGACTTGAGGATGCTTTTTTATTTTCCTATAAATACAGTTTTGTGATCGCGAACAATTTTTATCTCCAGATTATGATGAATCTTTTCGTTTTATGTGGTCCCCTAACTCAAAATTATAGGATTTGTAAATTCTGTCTCCCCCTGGAGCTAAAGCCGAAACTGTTTGATGTATTTTGTTCATACTTGATATGTAGATGTTATATGGCCATATCACAGCCCTTTTATTTCTTCTGATTCTCAAATTAAGGCTCGTTTAATAATGAATAGTTTTTTAAAGTTTATTTTTTAATTGCTAGTATAATTATTTAGTTTCAAATGTATTTATAAAGTGTGTTTATTACTATAAGAATTTTTTAAATTTTGTTCCAAGTTTTAATTCACTATGTGAGAAATTTTATACGATTTTGTCGAAGCCTACTATTTATTCTAATTATTAATTTAATATATTTATAATTTTAAGTTATGTGTTCAGTGACAAAAATAAGTTTTAATAAACTTTCACTTTGCTATTTTACTAAGTATTTTAAAATATAGCTTAGTTGAAATTTGATTGAAAATAGCATACCGTAATACTTAATTACTAAGGTTTGATGGCGTTATCGGATTAAATCACCCTTTTCAAAGGAATTCCACTTGTTTGTGTAGAATCCAGTAGCTGTCATTGTGTCGCTAGGGTAAATATAATGAGTTTAAACTGTGTCTATGAATTGTTCTCATTTCTAAGTAGAACATTAACCGGCCCCGTGGTGTAGTGGTCAGTGCATCTGGCTACGAGTTTAGGGGTCCTGGGTTAGATTCCCGGCTGGTACATTGGGTATTTTCCCCTTTAGATGAATAATCCCAATGTTCACCAGTTTTTGTTAACTAGGCTTAAGTTGGGTTAAGATTTACACCGACTCCACAACATCATAACTATCGGTAGTAAGACGCGGTGCTAATAATAATAATAATAACTATCATCACATCATCTTATTGCGGGTACGACGTGACAGTGGCTAATAGTCTACACATAAGGTGACCGAATCTGGACGTCAAAGTCCCTTCCAGTCAAATGTGCCATACGATAAAAAAATAATTATTAGCACCGTACATTACTACCCATTAGTGTTACACGCACTTACGCTAATGTGTAATGGTAGGGTGATTTTGAGATGAAATGGCGGACCTACAGTTTAACGTGGAATCCGAACCACGGTAGAGGCCTGGCATTCCACACATTAACAAGTTGTGATTAATACACGTCTTGTCAGAGGAGAAGAAAAAGAATAGTCATTGGTCATGTATGAATGGAAACATATTCGCATGTGAGGTTTATTGAGCAGAGATTATGTGTAAGTAGTCAAATGGGGGATCTAGTGTGAGAGTATGCCTGTCTTGTCACATCAAAGCTCAAATAAATAGTGTACATTCACATGTGAGCCTGTGGGCACATGGTCTAAGACATAAGGTTAGCAATAAACTGGATGTTGCTGATGATGGTTATATATAGATACAAATATTAACCGTGTACACACGGGTGGTTTTCTAAATATAAGCGTTCAATGTTTTCCTCATTATCTTTACATGCTGATGCACTTACTGTGAAATTAACCTTATCCTAGCTAACCATGTGTTTAGGCCATTTAAATTATTGTTGTTAAAAGTATTAATAGGTAAAGCTCATTCATAATTTATTATAATATTTGTTGAAACATATTTAATTTATATAGTACAATATTTAATATTTTTAATTAAAATTTAAAACTATACTTTATTGTTATAATTTCTCCTGTGTTTTATATTATTTTCAATTTATCCCTGATTTTTAAAACATATTAACAAATTATGATATTTTTAGAACAAGTTTCTATTTTTTGTTTGTTTTAGAACAAGTTTTCAAACTATACTTTTAAAAACAGTTTTCTAAATTATTATTATTTAGAACAAGTTTACCAATTTATTGTTGGTTTCTAATTCTAAATAGGTTTCTAACCATACATGTGTAAAAAATAAGTTTCAATACTATAGTTTTTATTAAATAGGTTTCAAAATTATACTCTTAAAAAGTGTTTAAACATAGTACTCGTATTTATTATATATATAATCTAAAGCTTCTATATAATATTTTATTTTTCAAACTAGATTCATTAAACATGCTGTTAGAAACCAGATCTGAACAGTTAATACTCAGGTCGATGAGACGTGTAAATATCGAGAAGAAACCTTTACGTCTCGCATCAATATTTGTGTCCATTCTTGAAGGCTTTAATTTGGGTTGAATTATTACCAGAGGCGAATTTTTCGTTATTTTTTTTATTATTAAAAGGTATTTTAATTACCTGTAGCATCAAAGTGAACAGTCACGGATACGCACTAAATTAACTTGAAAACAAGACAGTCACGATTATCTCAGGTAAACGTATGAAGAAGAAAGCGGCAGTTGTATGAACTATTTTTTTTGCTTGGAATTTTTCTCCTGAAACAATTTATCTGGATGAGAAACGTCAGTCGTTCCATAATTGCCTTGCACCTAAAGGCTAACTATAGCTCATCTACAACGGGAATGTAGGTAAATGATATTTAGCAGAAGGTTCTTTACTGCAAAGATCGGATGAAAGTATTAATATAATAGTTTTATAACAATTTTTATTAATAATATAGTATTACCCGCTTCAGTGGCCGCATAGTCTAACGCGCTACTCTTGTCTTGGACAAGATTGCCGATGACAGAAAGATAAAGGTTTGAATCTCAGTCAGATGTACTAAGGCTGGTGTTTACAATTTTTTTCCTCACACTCCCTCCACACAAATGCGGGTACACTTCAAACAAAACCTTTCTAATCCCTAAAACCATAATCGTAATTAGTATATAAGCGTAAAATCAGAAAGGGTGTATACAACTTTCAAAAAAACCTTGTGTAGCAATAACTTCCAGGAATTTGGCTGGCATAGCGAATTGACAGAAAGGTGTAGTTACACTAGTCTGAAGAACTCCACTCCAGTTCTAGCATTTCACCAGTGAAAACTTCACTATCACTAGAATTTGAACTTTCTTCGTTAACAATTACGAATCTTTCAATAAGATCAGCGTGACATGGTGGCAGATGCAAAATATCATGACCTTGGGGGAGGGGGGGATCTTTTATTATCTCATCAATTTTGTATTTCCTCTCATAAGAAGCTCTTTTGACAAGTTCAATTAATTATATGCTGTTCTTTCTTGGCCACATTTAAATGTCGACTTTTAAAGACGCACTTGTTGGTTTCTTGTTTACCCACACACAATGATAACTAGCATTGTCCGTTACTATCACACTTCTGGAGGGAACACTAGGTAACAACTTCTCACAGGTCCACTTACTGAAATTAATGTAGTTCCTGTCATCGTGGTAGTCTCATGTTTTTTGTTTTGATTTGAAAATGAGAAGGGAATTTGGAACAAAAACCTTTCCCCTCCAGCATTCACAATGATAAGTCGATTTCCTTTTCCAATAGTTGTCGTAACACTTTGTTCTAATTTGAACTGCCAGAATATTTTTACATTATTACACGTATTAATATACGTTTCATCAACATATATAATGTTCCTTTCACTACTCCTAGATTCACGAATTTCACGTCAGTCCGCTATTTTAAGGGACTCGATCAAAAGTTTTATTTTTGATTGGCGTTTTACCCTATTAAACCCTAAGCTCTTGATTGTTTTTCGTAAATACTCTGTTTCAATCTATAATATCATCACTTTTAAGAGCCGTTTGCAATTTCTTAAGGGTCGGCACTATTTTTGTCAAGACATAAATTTCGTGGACTTTCCTAAGCATTGATTCTTTGTGAAATCCTATATAAATATTATCTTACTACGCTCCTTACACTTTCCTTTCGGAATAGAAAAGGTCAGGAGTTCTTTAGAAACCAGATAACATTTATCTTTGCTCAAAATAACTTTTACATTACTTGTGGCTTCACTTGTACATTCAACTACATTGTATTTTAAATTAAACTGTTTTTTCAAGTGGTCAGCCACGTTGTATACTATTTCCCTAGCCTCTCCTTTCAAAAGACGTCCAGAAACACTTATGGAAGATGCTGCTGCCATTATATAGGTTATTGTTATCTCTACTATATTGTCTACACTATCTAAGTACACAGGAACTATAATGATAAAATACCGTATACCCACAAGTTGTTTAAAGTTTCGACAAAATCACACTTAGAATTCACAATATGTAACCTATTATTTGTCTAGCTAGTGTGGCACGTGCTTCCAGACAGCCGATGTGAAACATGCGAGCACTGATAGCACACTCACCCTGCGTAGTGGGTTTGCGCAGGTTGGTTTCTATCTGAGGCCGCTATAGTGAAACGTGGTACAAAAATTATATAGGTATAGCATTAGTAAGAAAAAAAATCCTAATATAGTGGACATTAAAGAATCTTCCGGTAGCTGTCACCTACACTCCTACCGTATATGAGCTATAGTTGATTACGTGGGGGTAACTAAAGCCCTCGGCGGTGGTTGAGGATCTGCGCAGGCGTAATGAAACGTGAACATTGCTTCACGACTGTTTCGTAAATCCGTTGGAATTCCTATAGCAGGTGTCAAGGGTATTTGATTAAGAGCGTTCATCATATGCCAATCAACTCTGTGATACAGTCTGCTAGAAATAGTAGTTTACACGAACACTATTGCACGTAGATAATTTCTGACTAAACATTAATGGCGATAAACAGTTAATAAAAGTTCCTAATCCTGATCATTTTCGAAATATTAAATGATATTTGGATAAAAACTGCATTGAAAAGTCAGTTTTTTTTTACTATTTTAGAATGTCTTAGCAGAAAATATAATCACTGTGCACAAATCTTCATTCTGTCATAATAGACAAATACTGTAGTTATTAACAAGAAACTTTGTCCCCCATCGTCACCGCAGAAAATGTCGAGTAATCATTCAAATACGAATGTATTGCACACATTTCTGACATATCGTAGGTGTTTTCTTTTCCCTTTTACTCCCATATCTCGTGTGAGCCGGGAGATGAGTTGGGCCTGTTATGATGCACTTGTAAGGAACGCGAGAAAATGTTTAGTAGTTTTTTTTGTCAAAATAAATAAAATATTGCTCCAGTAAAAACATAGTTTAATTTTCTTCACATGTTGATTTAAACATTATTTTTTGACTATGTCAAATGTGTCCTGGAATTTAAAGACTACTTTTTCTTTTAATTTAAAAAGTTTTCTCTTCTAAAACACCCATGATCATGCCAGGGATATTGATCAATTGTTGATATTATGAAGTGAAGAAAACTAAACTCTATGTTTCTACTGAAGCAATATTTTATTTATTTTGGCCAAAACAACTTTAGCTACAAAAGCTTCACAAGCATTGAGCTTTTCTTGCACTCTCTACATCAACACCTTAACAACCTGGCCTTACCTGTAACGTAGCAGGTCAAGTTAGGGCTTCCCATGTTGATGTGTTTACGTTCTGTTTAGAGAATTTTAAGATATTGCATTCAAACAAAACCCATAAATTCTTATATAAGGGCGGCATTTAACTTTCTAATTTCTAAGGCCATAGAGTGAGTGTGTTAGGGTGAGTAAGTAAAATAGCTTGCCAAGATGCGAAATTAACTCATTTTAAAAGATATTTCACGTGAAATGTCGCAGTTATGAGAGTGTATCGTTAGAAACCAAGATTTAACCTTCTTCAAACAAAAAGTTATATTTAACAGGATCACAACGGAACATTCTAAGATAATTGAGGTGGTTTTGTTTTGATCCCTTAAACCAAATAAATAAAACAGTTTCTTCAAGTATGTGAAGACCTTAATATGTGGCTTGCATTGATGGAGTTATATAAAAATGAATTTGGCCAGTCAGCCAATCATTTAAAGGAGAATTGTCACATTTATAAATTATGAATGTCATCAAAGAAGTTCTAAGACTTTCACTTTTCCCAACATAAAAAAAACTCAAACTTTTGTGCTCATCCGTCTTAGTGGGAGGACTTACCGTTGTGAAAATAGGTGTTGTGTAACATTGTACTTAATTAACTCTGTTGAAGGTGACATCAATAAGATCTTTGCTGTATTGCCTCGCTGACGTTGGTTTTTTGTGTGTGTGTGTATGGTCACCAGCTTTCATTTCAGTTGGGCAACGGCCGTTGTGGGTGTAGCTGAGACTCTTGAACATCTCATTGAGGTCGTGATATTTCATTGTGTTGACACGTTTCAAAAGACGATGCTACTGATGAATAACGAGCTACTAAATCAAACGTCTCTCTCAAGTAGTATTTTTGTTGGTCAATTATTATTTTATTGACACCACGTATCACTCACTACCCGTTCGGTTTAGACACGCATGTTATAAACTAAACTAATTGTGTCAGGGATGAGGGAAGTTGAATTTAGTGTACCCACATTTGCGTAGAATGAGAGTGGAAAACAATTTGAGGGAAAACCCTTCAGTAGGCTACACCCATCCGGGATTTGAACCCCAATATTTCCGTCATCACTAATCCGGTAGATTGTGAGAGTGACTCATTTAGACATAGGTTCCCAACTTGAGGGCCACGAAGTATCAAACCAGATTTAGGGGAGCGTCAATAATTCAGACTAATTGGGGATCGACCCAGTCCGAATTATTAATTTGCCCGGATTTTCAAAAATACAATACCTATACAAACAAAAAGAAACTACAATAGATGGGATACTTATGAAAACTTAGGGTTAAGGTAGAAACATTTTTCATCTTATTTAAACAACGATCCTGCGTAGTAACACAAGTTGGGTAGTAGAGCACTTGGGCAAACTTTCCAGTCAAACTTTATTGAAATCTCGAATATTGATACTACTGTGGTTACTGCGGTACGACGTCTGTTTCAATCTGTTTCATCTACCTAAGTTAGGTGTTATCAGTGAGGTGAAACGGTCTTTTAAGAGATGTCTTTCTCTCTCTAAAGTTTTCACTCTTATCTGAATATTTTATTTATTCTGAATACAATTTAATAATAGCTCGCCCCACTTTAAATTAAATTAAACAGTGAATACAATGTATTCACTGTTTAATTATTAACCTTATGATACCTTATATATTTTTATAAATAGGCCAAATCTCTGGATTAAAATATTATAATCTTATTAAATGTTAATTTTAACTATAAAAATTATCTTTTAGATAAAACCCACTTCGGTGGTTGAAATGTAAAACGCGTCACACTAGTGTCAAACTGGAACGCCGTTGGCGGAGGAGATTGGGGTTCGAATTTCGGTGGAATGTACTAAAGTGTTTCCCTCCCCCCAAATGGTCTCCCATTCTCTCTCCACCGAAATGCTGGTATGCTATACCTTACTAATATATATTTAAATAGAGAAATTACCCGCCTCGGTGGCGTAGTTGGCTAACGCGCTTGTCGTGTTGAGCTCGACTGCTGAGGACGGGGAGATCGAGGTTCGAATCTCGGTCGGGTGAACTGGGGGGG
>CABFOW010001482.1:132379-145417 GCA_902141385.1 Timema californicum
ACTCTCCTTCCACGCAAATGCGGGTTCACTTCCTCTTATTCAACCTTCCCAATCCCTAATCCATTAGAGTAATTAGTACTTAAAGCGTATATCCCGAACGGGTAGTAAGACGCGGTGCTAAATATTATTATTATTATTATTATTATTATTATTATTAATAGAGAAATTAATAAACATGCGAATAGCTTACACGGGTAGCGAGACAAGAGTAAAATAATATAGTAAAAATTTCGAGATAAAAATTTAGCTAATATTTTTACTTAATGTATTAACTCGAAACTGACATCACTGTGTACACTCAATATACCCTAAAAGGTAACAACAGTCCAACATTGATGGGCCACGTTGTGACCCTACCAGGTAAATTTGCTACCTTACTGAGTAGGCACATGAAGGGTGTATATTATATGCTTGCATGTTCGATTTGGGAGGTAAGTTTTCAATCAACAACCGAATACACTAGGTTTGTTGTATTGCACATTATCATTTTTCATCATGACTACAGGCTAATTCATGTGTATATCTTTTAAATGTTCCCTCCTCAACTAGTTATCTAAAATGTAGACTATGCTTCCAGAAACTAATAATGGTAATTGAGTTTTCTAAGCGGGTACTGAATCGAAGGAGAGTTACTTTCTTCACCATCTGTTTAAGTCACCAAACAAAAACAACTTTAGTTTTGCACTAAAAGATATAGTACATTGTTGCTTCATAAACGTTAGTATAATGTTGACTCAATGGTATGTAAACTGTTTTATGGGCTACGCAACATATCAATGAAATCTATTAATCATGAGAGCTCCACGTTTACTATCAAGTACAATGACCAAATTTAGCGAAATTTGGCAAAGGTATTCTTTGAACCTAGAACTACTAGTAGAACTGTAATAACAATAATACATTAATAACATGAAGGGGAGAGGTTTACTGTATACAGAACTACTAGTGACTGAAGTAACAGTATAACATGGAGCGAGATCTACTGTACATAGACTACTAGTAAGACTATGGTAATGATAATATAATGGAGCGAAGTCTACTTTACATAGAGCTATTAAGATTATGGTAATGATAATGACATGCAGTGAGGTCTAATTTATATAGAGCTACTAGTAAGACTGTGGTAATGATAATGTTATGGAGTGAGGTCTACTGTACATAGAACTACTGGTAAGACTGTGGTAGTGATAATGACATGGAGTGAGGTCTACTGTACATAGAACTACTGGTAAGACTGTGGTAATGATAATGACATGGAGTGAGGTCTACTGTACATAGAACTACTGGTAAGACTGTGGTAATGATAATGACATGGAGTGAGGTCTACTGTACATAGAACTAGTAAGACTAAGGTAATGATAATGTTATGGAGTGAGGTCTACTGTACAGAGAACTATTAAGACTATGGTAATGATAATGACATGGATCGAGGTCTACTGCTAATACAAATAATAGTGCTTTACAAGATGGCATGGTGTTGTTTAATGGAAGAGGTACGTTGACTAGTGTTAAATTTAGTAATAAAAAACTAAGAAAAATGTTAAGTTAGAATTACTTTGTCCAGAAGGAAAACGAGTAGCATTTCTTCAAGAAGCGAAATTAATTATAAGTTAACGTGGGAGAGATTCAGTAGATCTAGGGGAAGGGGGGCAAGGGTAAGGGGGAAATACGAGTACGTACAAGGCAGTTAAATTCTATTGCGAGACGAAAGTAAAGTGCGTGGCGTGATTCTCCCATGGTTAGCGTGTTCGAGCGAGTTTTGCTTCTATATAAAGGTTCGTTGTGAGCTTCTGACGTTCAGTAAAGAAGAGACAGTTGTTTTGTTTTTTCTAAATTCTCCTCAACCTGATAGACAAGACATGCTCGAGTGGACGTACCCGTGTTTTTTCATAACCCCCTCGAGGTAACTTCTGCGCCCCGGTCACGATCCGCCTACACCCAGGTACCAATTTCAAGTACCCCCTCCCCTTCCCATTCCCCGTCCCACCTCCCAAAAGAACCAGATCAAATTGTAAATTTGAATCGTGCCTTTGTCTGCAACGCATACAACCTTACATATTTTTTTATAGGCGGTGATTATACTTTCACTCATAAAGAGTGAATTATTTTTCTAATTTTTAAATCTCACATTGTCTAAAATATTAATTTTCCTTTCAGTTCTTTGGATTTATTTATTTATACTCTACAAATTTCAACTCACAGCTTGTCTTACAATGTGAGAGTTACTTATTCTAATGTTATTTTAAATATTACAAGAGGTTAAGAGGTACAAATATTGAGACTTAATACTAAAACCTAATTATTAATAGCCTAATATTTTTATTATAGTTTTGTATAGACATGGAATGTTCCATATGATAGATTTTGGCTACTCAGCAAATGATTCTTCACCTTTTTCTGAAAGTATTAACAGATTAAAATCTGATGGTATAGCATTCCAAATCCTTGATCTCTTCAATGACTTACTGGTGCTTGGTATTGTTTGGTAAAATAGTTAGTTATTGGTTCCTAAGAGTATTTTAGTTAATAATTCTACACTTAATTTAATATTACTAGTTCTATAAAAGAGCTTATTTCCTACCCCAATCCTACTAAATGGATAGAGTAGGATTCTGGTAGGAAAAGAAACTATTCATATCCCCCCCCGTTAAAATAGGTGTGTAGATATTTGTATAAAATTGTTTTGACCAACAGTTTGTATCAGTGATACACCAACTAGTCTCGTGGTGTAGTGGTCAATGCACCTGGCTAAGAGTCTAGTTGGTCCCGTTTTCGATTTCCGGCTGATACCTCGCGTACTTTTTCCGAAAGTTTCACCAAGATTTTGTTAATTAGGTTTAAGGGATTTTCCACTGGTTCCACACCCTCAGACTATCACCATAATCTCATCGGGATATGAAAAGAGACTCCACGGGAAGGGTGTACGATAAATAGATTCGGGTGTTCCCTGGGCAAAGGGACATAAGTACTGGCTAAACTTTCCCCAAAATGGTAAAATGATGTAACCCAGACACACATTATTATATTATAGTAGCGATACACAGAAGGATTTGGAGGTAGATTACCTATAAATCGTTCTTTCTAATCACTAACCTATTAGAGTAAATATATATGTACAACCTGAACAGGTAGTAAGACGTGGTAGTAAAAATAAATAAAAGGATAATTCATTTGTAGCCCTAGCATCTGGTAGAATAGTCCAAACAATTGCTTCGTAAAAAAAAGCCCTTCATTGTTATTATTTCCAGCCCGGCAATATGTTTTATTTCACGGCAGTCATTATTTCTGAAAACTGTCAAGGATATTATACACACGTTAACCACAAAGGGAAACACACACACGTTAGCTTGTGGTCTTGTATACATAATGCGCTGTGCGGTAGACGTCGACCTGGACAAGAAATGTGGCGTGTCTTCAATTCTGTTTTGAGGTGCAATGTGTGAACCTATAGATGTATGTGTAGATGCTCTCAAACTGACATTATTATTATTTAGCACCGCGTCTTACTACCCGTTCGGGTTATACGCTTTATGTACTAATTACTCTAATGGATTAGGAATTAGGAAGGTCGAATTAGAGGAAGTGAACCCGCATTTGCGTGGAGGGGGAGTAGAAAACAATTTAGGAAAAGCACCCCCAGTTCACCCAACCGAGATTCGAACCTCGATCTCCCCGTCCTCAGCGGTTGAGCTCAACACCGAGGCCACCGAGGCGGCTAACTACTGACAACAAAACAAGAGGAAAATATATTAAGTTGAACATTAGCTTACCCACTTAGGTGGCTTTATGGTCTAAGACGTCCCTCTCGCAATAGGATTGGATTGACGATAGTGGTAGAATCAAGGTTTGATTCACGGTTGGCTGTAAGGAGGGTGTTAAAAAATTTCCTCTTCTCCTTCCATGTAATTGCGGATACATTTTATATACATGGCGCAGGAATTTACAAGGACATAGATTTTTTTATACGGCACACTCGACCGTGAGAGATGCAGTATCTAGTTTGGTCGCCGTGTATGTAGACATTTAGCCGCATTTTGGGAACAGAATGTTGTCCAGGATATACCTTGGAGTTCCTGTTTACATGTCGTACCCGCAATGAAATGGCGTGATGACAGTGATGATGAAGGTGTGGTGTTGGCAAAAATCTTAAACCTAACATAGACCTGATTAACCAGGCCATGGTGACCATTGGAACAGTTCCCTTTTCGGGGGAAAATACCTCACTAGTGCTTTCGGGAATTCAACCTGGGACATTCAAATCAGTAGCCAGCGGATACTGTACTGTAGTAACATAATATCACGGAGGTTGCGAAATCTTCTTTTCACAAAACTAGTTTTAAGACTACACCAAAGAAAATAACATGGAAGCAACATAAAAATCAAATCAAATGGACATGATTAGTTTTTTCTCTGAAAAACTTTTTTTTTACCTTTGTGAGTATCATGTTTAAAGATAATTTATTTTTGTCAAGTTGGCTTTTAGCTTATGTTGTCACTAATAGCCATGTTCATTTGCGTCTAATCTCGGGTTCTTTAAAGGATCACATTAGTTTTATACATGCACTTAATATTCTTCCAACTTATTCATTTCGGCCATTAAGTGTTGCCGGCACATCCAGGCACTTTAGTCCTGAGCGTTTTTCAGATGTTTCCCCACATCACCGCCTTCCACATTTGCCATTAGGGGCCGTTATTAAATTACGTAAGGGTTTTTAGGAGGAGGAGGGGGGGGGGGTTAAGTATTTTCTTATGTTTTATTACTAGCGGGAGAAGGGGATGTCATAATCCATCTTAAGTGAGGTTTTTTTAATGAAGTTTACCTCGGTGGTCTTGGGGTAAAGTGTTCGCCCCAGGNATTTTCTTATGTTTTATTACTAGCGGGAGAAGGGGATGTCATAATCCATCTTAAGTGAGGTTTTTTTAATGAAGTTTACCTCGGTGGTCTTGGGGTAAAGTGTTCGCCCCAGGACACGATATTCGTGCGATTCAAATCCAGCCGGGGTTGACGGATTTATCTTGAGCGATACAAATCCGTAGCACAACTTTCTTCGAAGGGGAAGTAAAGCCGTCGGTACCATGTCAATTGTGGCATTTGAGAGAACAAAACAAAACAATATTGGTAGGCCCTTCCGCTTTAGCTCATACAAATTCTCGTGTGATATAATAATTTGTTGCGCTTGTCGTGTTGAGCTCGACTGCTGAGGACGGGGAGATCAAGGTTCGAATCTAGGTCGGGTGAACTGGAGGATGGGGGGGTTGTTTTCCTAAATGGTTTTTCACTCTCCTCCTACGCAAATGCGGGTTCACTTTTTCTAATTTATCTTTCCCAATTCCTAATCCATTAGCGTAATTAGTACTTAAAGCGTATAACCCGAATGGTTAGTAAGACGCGGTGCTAAATAATAATAATATGTGTTTAAAAAGTGCACGTTAAATACCTTGAAACAATGAAAAAGTAAATTTAGGGTGAGACAAAATCCACAAAATAAAAAATTGTCAGTAATTTTTAAAATGTTTCCTTTTCATTAATCGGTTAATTGATGTGAGAGCACACAATGGATGGCAGATGGTGAGATTGATAGCGATGCACACTTAATGATAGTAATGATATTCCAGAGACTGATTAATTACCTACCATACCGTCAACGGTAGTGTGGCTCCATAACCTGTGGAAAGTAGATTAATTATTATATTATCTGCTTCGGTGGCCGCATTGTCTAAGGCGTCACTCTCGTGTTGGACTTGACTGCCAATGACAGGGAAATCGGGGTTTGAATCCTGGTCAGTTTTACTGAGGGTGGTTTTCCTAAAGGGTTTTCCACTCTCCCTCCACGCAAATGCGAGTAAACATTTTAAAATTCAACCTCCCTTATACCTAACTCATTATCACGTAATTAGTACATATACCTGAATAGGTAATGAAACGCAGTGTTTCTTTTTTTATTATATTGAGATAGTTAAAAAATGCAAAATTGATTTTTGAAGTAGAATTTTCTACTCCGCCTCCTTTTCAACCACCCCATTTTCCTCCACCCCCTTTTCCCCCCCAAGTTCATTCGAAAAAGTTTCAATGGCTTTTAAACATTGTCTGTGATTATAGTCAAGCATAAATTTAAATATTACTACACACTTAAACACTTGTGCAGATACATATTTTATTCGGGCCAGTTAACAAGTATTAAATTTACTCGCAGCACTGGTACTGTAGTTAAAGGCGTCATTATCGTGATAGACAATGTTACCAAGGATGGTGAGTTTGGGGTTGGAATCCCAGTTGGGTGTACAGAGTAGTTTCTTTAGATTAATTCACGTTAAGTTGAAGGCATACAATTGGTGTAAATATCCTGATAGCCTGGATGGGTAGTAAGAAACAGTGCTCAAACAAAATAAATATATTAAAATAGTATATTTTTAGGCTCTCCAGAGTGACACTTAAGCTCAGTCAGCAGCATGTCTGTATAATGAGTTAAAGATTTCGGGTTTCATTCCTGAAATGGCCAACAAAATTATAATTTGTGAAATTAAGATTTTGAAAATTTTGCAGTGAGGAATTAACGCCCGGGGGTCTTGGTGTTGTGGTTTTTAGACCTTTTGGGGTTAGTTTTTCAAGAAGTGTGCTTTTATAATCAGTCTGCTTAGAAAGGTTTTTTTTAAAGCATCGCTTCTTATTACCTGAACAGGATGTACGCAAATGTATTTTTAGCACCTCGTCTTACTAACCGTTCAGGCTATATGTTTATGTACTAATTACTTTAATGGCTTTAGGTATTAGGAAGGTTATATTTATAGTAGGTATACCCACATTTGCGTAAAGGGAGAGTGGAAAACTATTTTGGAAAATCCACCCTCAGTACACCCGACCGAGATTCGAACCTCAACTCCCCGTCATCGGCAGTCTAGTCTAGCACGAGAGTAGTGCATTAGACCACGCAGCTACGTAAGCGGGCTATATGTATTAATTACACTAGTGAGTTATGAATTAGAAAAGCTTAATTTAAATAAAGTGTACATGCATTTGCGGAGAGAGAGATGAAATACATTTAGTTATAACCACTCTTAGTACACCTGACCAAGATTCGAAACCCAATATCCGTGCAATATGCAATCCAGTCTATTATGAGTGATTCCTTATACCAATCGGTCACCGAAGCAGATTTTTTTTAAAGTAAACTTTAAATACCTCAACTAATAAATGTAAGCTCCAGGCGGAGAGAGAGAGAGGAAATACATTTATTTATAACCACTCTTAGTACACCTGACCAAGATTCGAAACCCAATATCCCTGCAATATGCAATCCAGTCTATTATGAGTGATTCCTTATACCAATCGGTCACCGAAGCAGATTTTTTTAAAGTAAACTTTAAATACCTCAACTAATAAATGTAAGCTCCTCGTGGAATCTAACCACTAGATCTGGAGACAGCCTCTCCTCTCAGCCAAGCTCTTTATGTTTCAAATGAAATAGTGGTACAGTTCTAGAACATAGCTTTCCCATTCGAGCTCCCTTGGGTGCGTATGTTCAAGGAGAAAGATCAAATCTAGTGTTACGCGTCTGGAAGTGTCGGGAGGGGGAATTAAATGACAGGTAGATTGGGCCTTAATTGTTTTTATTGTGGTGGGGAGGATCAAATACTTGGTTTGGCACTTGAGGCGGTTTGTTTTGTATAACTAGACCCAGTTCACACCCTGCGGAGGAACCCCGCAAATAACAGGGGTGGATAAAGTTATGGTTTGTGTATCGCCACCGTCAAACATATCCACATAAATATTTTGAACCAATGCGGCTGGGGTTTGGAAGATAGAATTCAAAGGAATACTAACAGCATTAGCGTCGATTAGCTTAAAAAAACCTCTTTAGTGCGTCTGGTAGAGGCTTCGAAACCCGTTTTAGCCATTACCAAAAAAACAGTCAACCTCAGTGGTCTTGGGGTTAAGTGTTTGCCCCAGGACCCAATGTTCGTGGGTCCTAATCCAGCTGGGCTCAATGGATTTTCCTTAAGCGATAAAAAAAATTCGCAGCACAACTTCCTTTGGAGAGGAAGTAAAGCCGTCGGTCCTATGTCGATTGTGGCATATAAAAGAACCCTGAAAACTATGTGGAAATACCTTTGCCGGCAAAATTTTTAGGACCTTTCGCTCTCACACATAGAAATTCTCGTGTTCTGATAGAAAGTCAGTTCAAAAAGTTCATGCTAAGTAACTCAAATAAATAAAATAATAAAACAGACTAGATGAGGCTGACAACTTTGTCCACGTGCACACCTGTGTGGGTCTATGTAAATAAATTTAAATAAAACGTTATGGTGGTAGTTAAAAATAAATATTCAATTTAGAAATATTCATTTTGATTAAATATACAAATAATTTGTATCGATTTGTCTATTTATTGATATGATAGTTTTCATGTTGTATAACCAAAAATACTCGATACCTGAATTAAAGGACTAAGATATGGTTGGTGAATGTCAAGGTATTGCATATGAAGAAGGGGGTTAACCATGGCCTCTTTGTTACAAATCTCTTACAATATATTACTAATAGTTTTATGTTTTAAAACTGTTCAATCCTCATTTAAAAAAAATCATAAATTCATTACGAATTGAAAATTTGATGTCAAATGCTAACATATCAACTATTTTCTTTCAACACTTGGTCAAATCAAGAAACCTCTATAAAATACTTAAATAAATTAAAACCAACAATGTGAACATACAATATAACTTATTTATTGGAATATTAGGCGATAAATTTTAAGAACAATTGCTTTAAATATCCACCATATATTTAGAGGAAATATACTTTCCAGAAATAATTAATAAGTTCAACTATAACGAAATTTAAATATTTGGATTAAATCTGGTCGCACAAGAAAAGTTTATTTGTCTTCATTAAATAAATCCCTCATAAACGTGATCAGCTTATTAATAATTAATAATAAGTCCACATATAGTATTACTTTCTAGTTACATTTATATAACTTATTAAAATATCCTTTATTTTCTCTTCCTTTCACATTGTTTGTAATAATAAAAGTAAACTGTTGCGTAACATTTGTAAAAACACATTTTCTCTTCCACCCTCTCCCTAATCATATCTGAACTTTTAATGTCGTCACTTAGTAATTAGCAAGATTTTCCTGGCCTTTAAAATGATTAATTACCTTTTATACTGTTAATTTAGGTCAAACACATTCGAGTGATCTAAAGAGTTACCCTAACAATAAAACTAGGCTGCAGATTATGGGAAGATGGGGCTTCAAATACAGGTCAGGTGTATTAAGGGTAGTTTCCCCAAAATTGTTTCCCAAATTTCTCTTTCTACCCCAAATCGAGTATGCTTACCCTTAAGTTGAACATTACTCATCCATGACGTGTAACGTAATTAGTTCATGATCGTATAATGCAAATGAATATTAATACCGGGTGCGAAATATATAAAGGGCAGCTTTCAGATGCTTTGATGCATCTCAGTAAATGGCTAGTTTAAAAAATCGTTTGTGTATCCACTGTACAAATTATGACATACTGATAGTAATTAATATATTACAATATATTATGGACATAAGGTCCCTTAGGAGGATGGAAAATACAAGACTTGAGACGATCAGGTGGACAGACGGGGTTAATAATGAAGTCCTAAGAAGAGCGGGTGAGAAGAGATCCATTTTGAATGTGATTCTTCGGTACAAAGCAAACTGTATCGGACACTTCCTCGGGAGGAACTGTCTTCCGCATGACGTCATAGAAGGAAATGTTAAGGGAAAGAGGAGCTTAGAAAGGAGGAGGATTCAAATATTGGATGACTTGAAGGAAATACGAAAATTCTGGGAGCTCAATGAGGAAGCAGAGGACAGGATGCATTGGCGGTCTAATTTTACTGACAAAAGGAATGGCCCTGCCATAAGACAGAACACCTAATAATAATTTAAATTTATAAATCGTTTACTCACCACAAATATATAGATCAAGGCTAAATATGTCACTCTCGTGAGAGAAATAGTAATATCTCGAACCACGCACGTTAGAACCAACATTGTGTGTCCAATATTGTATCAGTAGAAATATAATTCATTATATAAGAGAAGGGTGGGGGAGGAGTGGAGGAATAACTAAATGAGTAAAGGCTGGTAGTTTACAGTGTTTTATATCAAATGGTGTTTTTGTTCAAAATAAATAAAATAGTGCTACAGTAGAGAAGTTTATTTCATTTTTCTTTGCATAAAAATATCTTTAATATCTCCGTTTTGACCGTGTTGGAATTTGATTATAAACTATTTAAATCAAGAGAAAATGTTCTAATAGAATTAAAGGATTCCCATGGCAAATACTCAAAACTATTTTAATTTCAAACGCATCCACTGATAAATATTTAGCTCACTCCATCAAAAAAAAAGTGTTATCAAAACTTTTACAAATTCTTGTTTTAACAAGCGTTCTCTTCCAAAACAACCTTAGTTAATAAATTTGACCATTAACAAATGTTAGCGTTTTTTTATTTAAATTCCACCTACTGATAACATTTTTAATTTCCACTGTCAAGAGAAAGTATTGAAATCGTGAATATTTTAGACCTGGATATTATGATGAATCTTTGCGTTTTATGTGTGTCCGAACCCAAAAGAGTGGATATGTCATTCTTTCTGTCTCTCTGTCGATCCTTGGATACAGATCTGAAACGTTTAGATGGATTTTGTTCAAACTTGAATATTTAGTAGTTATGGGGGAGTACCCAGGGACTTCTTCAAATTTGAACCTAGCGCTTAAATTAAGGGTAGTTACTGATGAATGATTCATTTTGGATTCAATATTTTCCAATAATGGCCTTAATAATTATGATTAAAATCTATATTTAGGGAGTGTTTTACCAGACAAATAACATTGCATACTTGTATTTTGGGTAAAAATCCATGGGGGCTTTACTGACGAGGGATTTTCTAAAATTCTGATTATTTTGAAAATTGCTCTAAAGATGTTGTCTAAAATGTATATTTGGGTAATATTTTCCATGACAAACAAAACAATATACATATTTGTGTGTGTTTGGAAGGAAGCGGGGGCGTAATTCGTCTGAGGCTAGTTTACTGATTACTGCGATTTGGCTCAAAATGGGTATCTTTAAAGTTTTTTACATCTTAAGTAATCACATACCTAGCATTTGTTTTTCTTAGGACAAACCTCTTAGTGGTAGTTTTCTGATGAATGACTTTTGAAAAATAAAATTTTGAAAATAGCTTTAACGATATTGTTCGAAACTGATATTTGGAGACTATTTTATATGATAAATATTTTTGGTTTTTCTATATAAAAAAGTCAACTTTACCTTACTTACAACACATTTTTGAAAATTTGAAAAATTCTAAAAAGCCCATAAAGTTGAGTTCAAAATGACTAGCTAAATATGGTTATTCATAATAATTAGCACCATTTTCATTTTTCAAATAGGAACTATTTAAGGGTATTTTACCAATAAATTAATATTGATTTATTCCCCCAAACTAAGCTTATATGAGAAAGTTAGTAGGATTGTGTAGTATCATTTATTTTAAATTTATTTTTCCCTTCTCTGCCTGACACATTTTCTACGACTCAACTTGCAGTTATTATTAGTGGGTCTAAAAGGGGGAGGGGCATACATATACTGGGTCGAGGTGAACTATCAGTCTGGTCACGCCTCCAACAAGCCCTCTTAACAAGTTTTCCTGGACCGGCCCACGCAATTGTAACACCCGACTATTTTTTTAGACACGTTTCTATTAGTGAAAGGATCTTGCCGAGAGATTTTTTTATTCATACGTGATGAAATAGGCGACTGTGTGCAATCTTGAATTACGTATTTAACGACGACGCTGTGCCTACTTGTTGATGGATTCTAAACTATAGCCCAATATTTTTGTTCAGTATCTGGAAGTTAATAAAGTTACTAAAACATTTTTAATATATTCATACTTCAATTCATGTGATGTGCAGCTGTCACTTTTAATAAATAGTATCAATACCTATAAAATAAAACTAATAATATAGTAAAATGCTATCAACATTGGCCATAAAAGATAAGTTTAAATTTTCAAAATTGTTTTTCCAACAGAAATCGGACTATATTTTGCGAAGCGGGTTACATCTTAGCTTGACTCACTTAAGTGTTCTAAGCACTATCACACTTAGATGCCATGTATGGAATAGAGAGAAAATAAAACGCGAAAATGTTTATTTTATGATAATACTTCCCCTCTTCCCCTGGCTAGTACATAGGTCCCCAACCTTTTTGTACCTTAGAGCACATTCAAAACTAACGGTAGTGCACGAGCACCATCCATCACTTTTTCAACTAAATTTATAGCCGAACATAATTCATAATACAAATAACACTCACAAATAGATATTATTACAAAAAAATTGCTTATTTAAAATTGATTTATTTTTAATTCGCATATAAAATAACGCAAATGGTACACACGCAAAGATAGTCCAAAACCAATCTAAACAATTTTCACCAAACCAAAAGTCAATGTTAATAAATAAAAATATATTGTTTTATTTACGATTTTAACAAGACCAAAATAAATACACAAGGAAATATTTAACTACCCACCACCATTTTTGTGCCTAGGTACATTTTAAAATATATATTTATTCTGTGTTTACTCAAGCGACAAAGCTGGGTAGACCCATGCCAAGATACTTACAAAGGAAATATGAAGTATTAGCATGGTATTAGTGAGTATAATGATATTTCCGAGTAATAAAGCACATTTTGAAAATGATTCGGCAAAGAAAGAGGAATGAGAGGGAGGGATTGGAAAGAGGGGGCTTTTCAAACACCATCTCCTTGAGAACAGCATACCTGGAGATAAGCACAAACTTGATTTTTTGCGGAAAAGTGACAGATTAAAATTATTAGTCAAGAACTTTTCAGCTGTGGTCAACAAGTGGTGGGCAGACGTAAAAGGCTCTGCGGGCACCATGGTGCCCGCGGGCATAGGGTTGGGGACCCCTGCTCTAGTATATGCATCTGGACAACAGACAGGAAGGATATACCAG
>CABFOW010001483.1:5790-32855 GCA_902141385.1 Timema californicum
ATATATATATATATATATATATATATATATGTACAGGAACGCACTACCAGGTGGGGTCTGTACCCCCCTACCCCAACTTTTTTTTTAATTCAAGCTTCAATAGACGTGTTTTTAAGCCATTATTTTTTTCTAAAAACATAATAAAATGTTTTAAAATACATGATGTGATTGTGTTAGAATGAATTTCGTGTTTGCCTTAAGAGAGGTACCGAAACGCTGTTCCACCGGAAATTAAGCACTATGTATATAATATTTCTAACAATATATAGATATAATTTAGGTTTGTTTTTTTGTGACCCTGTTTAAAAATATAGTTACTTTAAAAAAGAAATCATTACAAAATAAATTAGGATTGTTTTAATGGTTTAAAGATTTACAGTTACCATTCTCATAAAAAATAAATAAACTTAATTATGAGATTATGTTCTTTCAAGTAGATGGCACCCTTAGTATGAATCGAGTTAATTTAATAATCTAGTCTTGAATCTAATATAATAAATTTTTCTACCTTAAAATGATAATAGCTTTTGTCAAGAACATAATTACAATATATTTGTATGCCTACCTACAATTAGATAAATGCTTCCCAAACTGTGGGGTGTGTACCCCCAGAGGTACGTGAAGTATTTTAGGGAGTACATAATGCACCATCGAGTTCTATTAATAATAATAATTTTTATAATAGTAAATTAGATAAACAACACAGATTATGATGTATGATTTTATGAAGTTGTCTTTCTTATATTCCATTCACGGTAGGAATTACTCTCTAAAAGGTCTTTTTTCCTACCAATATCCTACTATATTGTAGATTTTTGGTAGGGAAAAAGGCCTTTCAGAAGTCAATTTCTACCGTGAATGGAATATACCTTCTGTGACTGTTTTGTTTAACATACCACCGAAGCTTCATTAAAATTTCAATGAATGTTTATATTTTACATGTTATCAAGCATTTGTTTTCTTGTTGTTATAAAGAACTTGAAGGGGTAAGTTTAGTAGGTCATGGACCCGAAAGAAGTACATCAATGACTAAAGTTTGGGAAACACTGTGTACTTGAATAATAGATTATTTTGAAAGTTTCTTACCTCTTCAGTTTTTGTTATGTTGTTTTGACTAAGTGTATTATTGTTGACATTCTCCATGAACCTATCAAGCAAATCTTTGGAATCTTCTTCATCAACAATAGAATCATTTTTCTGGAGTAGAGGGATGGTGGCCGTAATATTAGTATTGATGATGGATATTTTATCAGATGCCAAAGATACATTATTGCTACTTTCTGATGAATTTAATATCATATTCTGCAAATTCAAATTAGGAGAGCTCATAGTGTCAATGCTTGTTTCTGTCATATTAGATAGGTTCTCTGAGCTTTGAACTGTGACATTAGCATCCAAAAGTATTGAAGTTTTGTTTGGACTGGAGGTTGATTCATTGACGGTTACATGTGGACTACTCAAATTTGACATAAAAGGCACAATAATGTCACTGTTTAAATTGGAACTGTTTATATTTACATGTTTATCAGATACTGATGTTGAATTTTCTGGGTCAACAGAGCGTTTAAAAATAAATTTTAAGGTTGGAACATTTAATAATGTGTTTTCAAGAATTGGTTTGTTTTCATCATCCGGCTGTACACGTTCATAATGATAGTACAAGTCATCTTCTGTAAATAAGAATTGCATTATAAATAGAATAGCTACAATCAATAAAGTAAGAATATGTTATATAGATCAGATTATAAATAAAAACTTTTTTTTTTCAACCAAAAGTGATAACATTCTAACACTAGTGCTATTTTAAAAGAATTTTTTAGCACAGTGTCTTACTATCTGTTTGCAGATTATACTCATATGTACTAATTACACTAATGAGTTAGGAATGAGTAAGGTTGAGGTTTAAATTTAGCAGAAGTGAACCCACAATTGCGTAGAGGGAGAGTGGAAACCGTTTTTTGGGGGAAAATACTTAAGTACACTCGACTGGGATTTGAACCTCAATCTCTCTGTCATCAGCAGTCTAAACTAACACAAGAGTGACGCCGTAAACCATGTGGCCACCGAAGCAGGTTTTATAAGTAATGATAGTAACTATCAAAAGTGACATCTTCAGACCACATATATCATAATATATGAAAGGAGTTTTAATAGAAACTTGTGTCATCATCAGATAAAGTTCTTAATATGTTCCCGAGTCAAAGATCCTTACCAATTTATCATAAAATCAACATGATAATAAATTACATATATGGAGCCCCTTGAACTCAAAATGATCTATGAATATTTCAACTTAAGAAAATTATGAAAAGTTATTAATGACAATGTTATGATAGTTTTAACACACGACGAACTATATATCTGGGGCAGAATGAATTATTAATAAAGTTTATTAAAAGATGCAATCAACTAAAACTAGGGCTGTGGATGAATTACCTAGGGATTGGTTCAAGTGAAACATTTTAGGTAATGACTCTCATAAAAATAACCCAAGTCAATGGGCAGACTTCAAACCACAGAGAGTAATATTAAAATCTTAGTGACTTGATGGAAGATTAGATATATTGTGTGAAACTCACAGTTTGGACAAACTTGAAACAAACCCATTTTAAAGTTCATTCATAAAGCCAATGTTTAAGAGATTAAAAGCTATATTTGAAAAATGAGCCTGAACAGGGTTTTGAGATTCATACTTTTGGCCTAGTACAGCCCCACTAATCTACCGTTTAGGCTATTCAGGTGCTTGTCCAAGAAGGACATGTTTCTCCTTATGAAATTCATCAGACACCAAAGTAAATGATTAAATATTCAGTGAATTTGGTAAAAAAATTACTGTAAACGTTTAGAGTATAGGTAAGGCCTGGATCTACTCTTAAAACAATAGTAGAGGTGAAATAATTTAAAGGAAACGATGGGATATTACCCGCTACGGTGGCCGCATGGTCGCTATATGGTTTTCTATACTCTCATTTTATATATCACAAATACAGGTACACTTCCTATGAATTCAGCCTTCTTAATCCCTAACACGTAATTTCTACAAGGCGTGTAAGCCAAAGAGATGGCAAGACACAGAGCTAAGGGAGTGGCGGGGGGGATTTGATATGCTACACAATGGAGGTATTCAATGGAGAATAAAATAAAAAATCTTTGATACTAGGAAGATAAATAAAGTGTGAGGAAAGGGAATAAACAGTTAAGGGAGTTTGTAAAAGGCTGAAGTGAGTAAAAAATAGGGGTGGAGCAGTTTGCTTACCATAAGGCTATATCATGAAAACAAATCACACTATTAAGTCAAACACTTTATAATGCAGTCATACTACATACATTTAAACAAATTTAATCAAAGTGTTTCCTTACGGGATGGACAAGAGACAGTGCAAAAACAACTCTGTACTTGATCCATTCTCACCAACTTTCTCCCAAGCCTTGCGCCCTTCGTTTCAAAAACATCCATACACCAAGTCATACCTGCTCTTTTATTATTAAAACTCTTAATGATTCTCTTTTCCACACAGTTGTCTCATTCATAAGTGTTTAGTAGCACAGTTAAACCTCCCTTGCTAATGTACGACTCTCAATAGCAAATTCCTCTTTATTAGGGTCAGTTTTCCTGGTAAAATAATATGGGCTTTTACAGTGAAGCTCCTTCCCAATAACAGATATGATCACTGCTAGACAAGCATATCCAAACATTGGTACAAATTTCTAAATAGCGGACAAAATTTGCAAACAACAGTATATATACTCTTCAGTAGTCCTAAGCCTACATATATTAGAAATGTAACTGTCCTGCGTGCAATATGAGCAGTCCACCTTTCCTTTATACCATACTAGTGAAACAGTATTTCTATAACACCTTAAGCTACAGTATTTTTCCATAGGCCCTACATTAATCATTATAATAATGTGTATAGAAGTGTACAGTGCACTCATTAGATGTTTATAAAATGTATGCTTAAGAAGCCTATATACAAGTTCATAAAGACTTTATACTAAGTATATAAGCCCACAAGAAGCATGATTTAAAGAATATGTTTATCAAAATAAAAAACACTTCTAAAACCCGTAATGGACGTTTTTAGTCCCATGAAATGATCATTATTAATAGATGTGAATATATCAGTAATGTAAACCTTTTTAAAATATACTATGAGCTGAATCCGAATATTCCTAGGCTCCCTAGTCGGGCCCTTGAGTTTTAAACTTGATGCAGTCTTGATGATTTTACACTTCTAGCGCTGTTCATAGCGAAGACTGCATCAAACTATTTGAACGGCAACACTTTATTTAAAATGGCGGAAAACGTAAGTCAGTGCTCTAGCAGATGAAACAATAATATTTAGCACCACGTCTTACTACTGCTTTAAGTACTAATTATGCTAATGGATTAGGAATTGGGAAGGTTGAATTAGAGGAAGTGAACCCGCATTTGTGTGGAGGGAGAGTGTAAACCCATTTAGGAAAAACCACCCCCAGTTCACCCGACAGAAATTCGAACCTCGATCTCCCCGTTATCAGCAGTCAAGCTCAACACAACAAGTGCGTTAGCCAACTACACCATCGAGGTGGGTAGCAGACAAAACAACAATACTAAAAGAATTGTCAGTCAAAAACCGCAACCAGCACCGTGAAAAGAGCACATGGCTGGAAGCCTTTGTATCTATGGTGACCAAGACCTCGAAAAGGTCGCATAGGTATCCTTTGTGACTGTCCAGATCTCCACTTGGTCACGTGATTACCAATGCAGCTATCAAGGGCACGAGTCAAGGCAATGCCTCATAAGTAGACTATTTGGATACAGCCATTGTAAGAATAACTAAGAATATAGCTGAGCTACAATAAATAGTAATTTAAATTAATTTGGAACAAATAAAAGGATTATAGATTAGGCTAAATAAAATACAACCAATTAAGCCCTTATCAAAATTTCCAGTGGGTGACCTGAATGTGTAAAAAGATGTGGAGCTAGCACAAAAGTAATCCAATTTGCTTCAGTCGCACATGTTTTTCATAATACAAGCTCTTTAGGTTCAGTTATATCAATTATAGGCAATATTGTTGGAAATTGTATTATGACATCAATTAACGGTTTCCATATCTTGTACATATTTAAAACACAAAGCCAAATCGTTCATGATTATTTGTTCATTCTTGTAATTAATAGTACAGATCATATATGTATCATTTGTTATGAAGAAATCAACAAAGTAAAAAAAAAAACAAGCTCAACACAACAAGTGCGTTAGCCAACTACACCATCGAGGTGGGTAGCAGACAAAACAACAATACTAAAAGAATTGTCAGTCAAAAACCGCAACCAGCACCGTGAAAAGAGCACATGGCTGGAAGCCTTTGTATCTATGGTGACCAAGACCTCGAAAAGGTCGCATAGGTATCCTTTGTGACTGTCCAGATCTCCACTTGGTCACGTGATTACCAATGCAGCTATCAAGGGCACGAGTCAAGGCAATGCCTCATAAGTAGACTATTTGGATACAGCCATTGTAAGAATAACTAAGAATATAGCTGAGCTACAATAAATAGTAATTTAAATTAATTTGGAACAAATAAAAGGATTATAGATTAGGCTAAATAAAATACAACCAATTAAGCCCTTATCAAAATTTCCAGTGGGTGACCTGAATGTGTAAAAAGATGTGGAGCTAGCACAAAAGTAATCCAATTTGCTTCAGTCGCACATGTTTTTCATAATACAAGCTCTTTAGGTTCAGTTATATCAATTATAGGCAATATTGTTGGAAATTGTATTATGACATCAATTAACGGTTTCCATATCTTGTACATATTTAAAACACAAAGCCAAATCGTTCATGATTATTTGTTCATTCTTGTAATTAATAGTACAGATCATATATGTATCATTTGTTATGAAGAAATCAACAAAGTAAAAAAAAAAAATTTAAAGAACATTTTGAAGGCATTGCCCATCTTCTTACAGGTCAAGGCTCACCCACTAAATGCTCTATTGAGTGGATAGAATTATTCAAGTCCCAACAAATATACATAAAGAGGGTTTGAATCATAACAGCATATAACATATTTTAAATTGTTTTCAGATTGACAAAATGAACCTTTGTATAATCCAAAGCTTTTTTAAAATAGGACTAGTAAAATTTCACTTGCTATCACCGAAAAAAATTAGACATTTAAAATTACACAATGATTTGACAGAAATGCTTAGTGGTGGAACAAGTCATAAGTATATAAATTAGAATACTATACAAACTTGAAGTAAAAAATCAATTAATAATAACACTAATATCACGAGAGGAATGTTAAAAACATAAGATGATCAGTATAATACGAAATATTTTTGAGAATTTTATACTTTTAGAAAAAATGGTTGATTTATTCGTATGATAAAACTTTCTCAGCAATGAATTATTAAAATGCGGTTATAACTAATTAAATCTAAAAAACATACCCGAATAAGTACGTCTAACAAGAGAAATTAGAATAATAAACAATAACGAGTAATTACGACGAAAGCATCTGACATTAAACGCCATTTCTGTATAACATTAGACATAGCACATTAATTTGTCAAAGAAAATTGTGGATACTGGATATCAAATTTAAGAAATTACTGTTGTCTCCACAGATTGATGAAATGATAATGGATTTGTAGTAAACATTGAATAGATTCTTTTTCTTAATCACAAATTAGAAGATAGATATATTTTAATTTCTTTAATTTTCCTATAAATATTGTGTTTGAATGACAATTATAAAGGAATAAGATATTATGTTTAAAATAAATAAATGAGGTGATATATCACAAGTGTTGTTAAAAATATATAAATTGATTTGGATTGAGTTATTTATTTAGAGCAGTAATACAAGTAAAATATTTTTTTTTAGAATTGCCCATTTCAAATCAAACTATTGTTAATAAGATGTTTTCTAGTAATTAGGATTGGAAAATGTTAACACTGGTATGGATATTAAAATTAGGCAATATATTTTTTCTGTAAGCCCAATCATAGACTACCTATATTTGAACTGTAGAAATTGAAATTAATATAAAATGTAGTTTTGGTGGTTTTCAAAGTTTGCTACAATTGTTATACTCTAGATAATCACTATAGACTATGTTATATATCAGGGGTTTCCAACTGGCATCCCACAGGCCACTTTTTACGGCCCACAAAATCATTTTGAAAAAACAAATATTCTTTTTAATCTCAAGAAACGTTACGAAAAATATTTCATAGCTCGTTCAAAAAATGTATTAATATTCATACGGCAAAAATGAGCAAACGAAGTTGATAAAGAATTAATAGTCAGCCGTTCTATAAGTTACGCACCGCATCGCACAGTGCAAGACCCAGCAAATTTCACTCTATTATGCAATTGTAAAATAGTGTTTAAGAAATTAAAATGATTAAACCTTTTTTTCAAATAAACTATGGATATTATTTCATACTGGTACCTCTGTTCTATTTGCAGAATTATACGAAAATTGGCCTATTCTTATAGTGCGACCCGCAATCAATGGTTGGAGACGCCGAATCAGACCATAACACGTGATTGGAATCCGGAAGACCTCTAAGTGGGCTGAAGCTAACAACACAACTCTAATCACCTTTGTTTGAATCTCTCGTTGCCAAATTCCTAACACGACTGCCCCTAAATATACAATCAATCACCACATTCAATTTGATAGCATAAACAAATATACACACTTATTTTATAATTATTGATTAGGATTGGTATTCTTATCAAGAGCTTGGGCATAAACAACAAATGCCCATTTTCTGAAGTATAGGGCCAGTTTCATAGTCAAATTTAGTACGCCTCAAGTGCGGTGCTACACTAAGTTCATGATGACACCTACCTAAACCAGAATGGAATGGGCCAGTTTCCTATGCGAGACCGGCCCATTCCATTCGAGTTTAGGTAGGTGTCGTCTTGTACTTAGTGTAACGCCGTACTTGAGGCGTACTAAATTTGACTATGAAACTGGCCCATAAAGCTACTATCACACGACACTTGCTTGTACTAGAAATCAAGTGTGCTAGATAGCGCCTAGATATCTGTATACTAGCTAGTACAATGGAAACAGGACTAGAGTATTCACACGCTGCTAGTTTGGTACTAGGTTCTAATGCAAATATGTATCTAACGTCAGATATTAATTTTGGGTCCAGCAGCTGCATTAATTATTAGTAAAGATATTAGAAAGTTATGAGAGGGAGCGTATGAAAAAGAATATGGATACGGGAATGGCTGGAAAGACGAAATAATGGTCGCAGGATGCTAGATATGATACATTTGGAGGTTAGGTAATATACATTCGGGGGGACACAAACTTTTAGTATCTCCCTAAATTTGTATTTATTTATTTACAATGTGTTCAGAGACCCCTAAGCCCATGGATGTCCAAGTACCGTATCCTTGATACACAAATGTTCTTTTTTAGGCCAACGCACACTTTATATTCTTAAAAAAAACCAAGGTTGGCACACTATCAAGTTTATTTAGATTATTAATTGGGTCTGAAACACAGTTTGTCGTTTTTAGATGACCTGTTCTAAATTAAATTTATATATATTAAATATATTGTCATATTGTGGCAATTTGGTATTATATAAACAAGGATGTTTAGAATAATTTTCTGCAAACAACAAAATCACATCCGATGACCATGTTGGCGCCATTTATACCATTTCTCTACACAACAGTCTCAGCGCGCATTGATTGGTTGAATTACACAGACTAGTGTCAAAACTAGTACGAAAATAGCGCATGTTCTATCCTCACAACTAGTATGGTAGCCAGTACCAAGTGGCAGAACCAGTATACTTTTTCTGATTCACACGACGCTAGATTATGACGTGCTAGCTAGTGCTAGCTAGCACACTGGATTTCAAGTACGAGCTAGTGTCGTGTGATACGGGCTTAAGGTTGTGCTATGGAAGGATGACTAAAACATTCGAGCTTTACATATAGGCTCTAGTAAATAAAATATAGCTTACAAAAAAAATTCCCTAAGCCTAAATGATTTTTAAAATTGTTAAAATGATCACATTTGAATTTTCAAAATCAACTACGCTTGCCAAAGTAAGCCTCAAGAGTTGTTCGGGGAGTGTATTTTCACCATAATCCACCCAGATTGCAGCATTGATCATTAGCGTGGCTAGTAATTTGACAAGTTTACTGTCAGCCGACTGGATAGTGCTGTAAGGCAGTCACTTATAGATGCTCCCAACACATATATAGAATCCATGCTGTGTACGAGGGGTCTGAACACAGGATACTCGACAACATGAGTGAATGCAAGTGAATGACCTTAAAGTCAACCTTCATCTCCAAAACTCGATTGAAGGAGTTGACCAATTTTTTTTTATCTCCTCGTCTCACTAGCTGTTTTGGTTATACGCATATTTGATAATTACTTTAATGAGGAGGATATAAGGAAGGAAGCATTTTAGAGGTAATCTACCCACATTTGGGTGGAAGGAGAATGGCAAACCATTTAGGAGAAATCGCCCTCATTGGACCCGATCTTGATTCAAACTCAGATCTCACCATCTTCAGCAGACTAGCCTAACACGAAAGAGATATGCCTTAGACCATTTGGACATGGAAATGGTTATCAACCAGTTATTTCCTCTTTTCTTTCAAGGGAGGCTGTCCTCTTCGTCTTGACTTGTGAACCATTGTGGATTGTACCTCATCCTACAAAACAAAACCAGGATGGATGAACCTTTTGTTAGAGGTAATGATGACGCCATGGCCTGACTTATGCAAGACTTTCTAGAAGTGCCAGATCAATAAAGGAGCTTAGCTTGGTGTCATAATTCTCTGTGATTCTGAAAACTACTGGTCCGATTGGTTGACTCACCAAGTCAAGGTGTAAATGCTAGCACATGCTAGCTCTCAATCTAAGAATGAGTATTGTGCCACTTCCTTGCAGAGTGAAAAGACACTTCGTATGGGAACAGTTCTACCAACTGTTTGTTGCTGGAATTATACATAGACTCATTTTTTCCCAAACAAGTCCAACTGGTTCTTTTGAAAGGCTATCTCCTTGGGAATCGTCGCTGTTTGCGTGGTGGAGTCGTGAGTGTTTACTTACATATTTAGTTAGCTTTTCTTCCGACACTGCGTTACAACTTCCCACGACGAAAGTGGTCCATGTTTCCCATTCGCTGTATGGGCATTATCCCCTTACCACTTACAAACATTGATCTGAGTGGTACCGGTATTGACCAGGAGTCTAAGAGGAGTGTGCTGATGGGTTCACAGGAACTTCTCAATACCCAGGTGGCCGGGCTGAGTGGCTAAACATTTCATAACGGGTCATGGTCTGTAAAGACTCCTTCATGGGGCCTCTGACTCTGTGAGGCAGATTAATCTTTTCGATAACAAGGCGTTTCATCAAATTTATCAATGCACCATCATCTGACCCATTCCTAGTGGATTCATCCCACTTCCCTGACGTGGTGATCCACATTAAGGTATGCAGTAGCTCCATCCTTGTCAACTGTCCATCAACCTTAAGTAGATTCAGACTGTCAATTATTCTCAGTTGTATGAGTTTAAAAAAAACTATCACCACATCACACTGGTCTTATACTGTACCAGGAAAGCTTCTCTGGTAAATGGAGAACAATGAGGTGGCTACCTTTAGTGACGGACGAAATATTTGCTATTATATTGTACTCGAAGACATTCTACCATACAAAAAAATTTGAAATTTAAAGCAAACTCTTAAAAATCACCAAGTTAATTGCCAGAACTCAATTGGAGGTGACCCACAATAATTTTAACCCTTTCCTGTTCCATTACCATATTAACAGAATAATATGTTCCAATAGCACACTAACTATAGTTTTAAAATTAGTAAATAAAACACTAAAATGGATATATATTAGTTAGTAGGATTTATTTCCATTAGCATGAGTTATGATAATAGTATTATTTAGATATATGAATTAGAAGATTGAAGGTGGGAAATATCCTTACTAATTAATTAAAACAAGACATTTACGTAGCTAATTTAAAATAAAATATCATAGACCCAAAACCATAGTTTTGAGTTATTTGTTTCTATTAAGGTTAACACAAAAATAAGTTAGTGAAAACAAATCAGTAGCATACTTTATATAAAAGGGTTAGGGGAGGGGACAATTGAGGGCAGCACCTTGCAGAAATGAGCTTTATATTAGATATTTACCAAACAAGTTTAAATCCATCTTGATAGAGGGTGCTGACATACGATCACTTACATGTTGATCAATATAAACTGCATCAGCCTGACCTTAAGTAGAGTCTTTAGGGGCAACATGACTAAAAAATGTCACTAAGTTGGTTACGGTATATTTATTGTTTTAAAAATCAAAGAATGATAATTTTACAATTAAAATATAATACAATATGTATAAAGTTACCCTCCTCCTCCCCCAGTGTAATCGTCTATATATATTTTTTTATTATAAAATATATTTATAGCATTAATAACAAACGTTAAAAGCCTTACAACCAACAAATAATTATTAAAGTTTGTATTTTACTGGTCCATTTTTCAATTTTGTCCCCATATTTCCAAAAACAAAAAATTGAAAACTAGGTGGTCTAACTTATCATCAATATTTGAACTCCATGTGTGATAATATGCAGCAATATAAGCGCTTTTTTACTTCAACGCGTGAACACTGGGACTAGATGGTTAACCGTAGCTGCCAGAACCGTTTCTCTGATTAATGTATCTGTGGATTAGCTTGAAGGTTACTCATTTCTCTATGGTTACCTCGTATTGAAAGTTTTAGTTTTTATCAAATTATTCTTGAAATAAAAACTACAAACATGTGGTTCGAAATTTTACCACCATTAGCAATAATAACAGTATCAATTTCTATACCTGGATATTTCTTATACGGTATGAATAAACTCTTTCTTGGGACGCCATATAGACGCAAGTTATTATTGGCAACCGATAGACGAACATATGAACGCGATGGACGAATATCAGGATATCCATACATCATGCAAGGCTTGGAGGCCATACCTGATGATGAAGAATAACTATTTAGAACCGGAACAATAGAACATTTTGGTGAAGTTTGTTTCTTATAGATATCTTGTAATGTTAAATAAAATGTTTCCTGTTATGGGCAAATGTTTTTATATTGCTTGTATTTTTTGTGTAATTATACTGAAATACATATAATGAAAGCATAGTAACGGGGTTCCAATGTTAGTGGTGGACACTTAGTAGTCGACTAATGGTATAATTTCATATATTTCAATATTGATATTTTACCCAAGCTATTTTAGTAAGCTGATCTGTTATTGGTTGACACTTAGGACAACCCACAATTCTATAAATGTAGGCTTTTTGACCCGAAGCTTGGTTGGATCCTCAAAAGTGCCACTGGCTATAAAACCTAGGCAGCACTGAAGAGGTGTACTAGGAGAATGATGAGTGAGGTAGTTCGTTACTTTCCTCACTGAGCAAAAATAAATCGAATTTAATGTCTGCTTGTTTGCCACATGTAGATTTTATTCTATTAAAGGGTGGGTTTTCATTCTAATCGCTACTTATTTTTAATCATCTTTGTTGTAAATACAGAAATTAGCAATTTTAAGTGCCTTTAAGTCAACTATATTTAAGTTGTCCAAACTACCAAAGCCTTAAGTTAATTTGTGGAAGAAAAAAAAGGCTAAAGCAATATATATACATAGTGGACACCTTACCAAGTTGTCCACCATAAAAATCTTAGTTTCAATAATTATTATTTAATTTTTAAATCCAAACAGTTTTCTCTATAAAAGTCTTGATAATGTTAGTAACTGGTGTTATAGTTGAACAGTATTAGTAAGGCTAGACCACAGGCACCAGACCCTTGGCTTCCAGGCTCAAATGACTGTGCTTCGGGGGAGATCTTGAATCCGTTAACAAGGGTAACGCTAGATGCCATCAAGGGGCATTAAAAACTCGTTTTAAACATGATTTCGCTAAAGAAAGGACACAAATATCTATCTCAAGTCAATCAGTCGGCTTCCGCAAAGCTAGCTTCAGGTAACGACCCAAACCAGTCTTAAACGTAATCCTACCTCACAAAGAGCTTACGCAGAGTGCCCATTACGATTACAATAACAACCTTTATGCTGATTATCTTAATAGCGAGTAATTTAACAACTGAAGGTTTGTGTCTTTTTCACTGAGCATTGACAACCCCAGTGTTGATGAAATCAACCTGACTCAAAGAGCGCAGCAACCCTTCTACAGAGCTGAGGATCTGGTATCCTTGTCTGTGGGCTAGGTTCTACACTAAAAGTGGACATTTATTGACCTATTCTTATGCCAATTTTAAAATGCTAGAATTTGCATAAGATATTTATAAGGTATTTTTTTCAGGTTTTATTAACAATTCTGATATAGGCTAAACAAGAGAAAAAAGTTTGTACATAAACTACCAAAATTTAGGTCGATATTTAATTATCCAAAAGAGGCTATGCAAAATGCAATAGTATTATTATTGTTAGAAATGGGCTTAATAAAAAGCAAGCTGCTGCTGCTACATCTGAAACATCTCATTCCATGTTAATTACAAAGCTTCAAGGTATTGTACTGGAGTGTAAGAAAATGAGACCTTAATCTGTATTAACTACCATAGAAGAGGTTATGGCTACTAGAAAAGTGGATCCCTCGCGGGTCATTCCTGCCCTTCGACACCAGTAAAATACCTGGTATGTTGGTTCACAACTTCCGATTCAACTGATTTTGAGGATGTACAGACTGCCATCCTTGCAAGAGACTTATAATTTGAAGTTAAAAGGTGAGACTACTTAGCGTGTGTGTGTGTGTGTGTGTGTGCGTGTGTGCGTAGCAGAAGTATTAAAAGTGAACGAATCAGAGGCAAACTGTAATGTGCACTTTTTTCACCTACTTGGACAAGAAACTTATTTTGTGAAGTCTAAAAATGACACATTGCCTCTCTTTTGAGAACATTCTACATGTTTTTACTCTAACCTAAACAAATTCTCTTTATCAACTGGAAGAATTAGAAACGTTAACCTTAAAATGAGCATAAAAGTGTCTTAAATTACTAAAGTTCAGACTTCAAAAGCAAAGAAGAAAGAAACTTATATGTTGTTGCGCTCTACTCACTTTTTTCTCTGTCCCCATAAAATGACCCAAAATTAAAAATTACTTAACGCAGAGTGATTTTTTTTTTGTTTTATTGAATTTAAACAAATTTTACAAGGGATAGAGCATTTGGTGCAAATGCTCAAAAACACTAAAATTACTCTATTCCACACATTAAAAATGGCTGTGTCAGCCAAACAAGTGGATGATTTTTTTATGTGTAAAAAATGGCTTTTAGGCTCTCAAAATATTTATAAACAAGTGGTCAAAAAATATAAATTAAAAATCATTAAGTAACCACAGTTTGTTGAAATGACATGGAATGACACATTTCTTGTGTGTAAGGGATTTTCTATCACATGACAAATATTGTTAAATTCTATCAAAAAGTCTTTTAATGAAAACAAACTTCCAAATTCATTCAAAGACAATTTACTTGGACAAACATGGTTCAAAGATTTCTTAAAAAGGTATCCGAAGTTAATTGAGAAACATGCAGAGAACTTCATACTTGCTCTAACTCCGTTAAGTAAAGAAGAAATTCAAAAATAGTTGAAAGAAGTAGATAGACCAAACATTGCCTGAAGATTGCTCAAGAGATTTACTAAATTATGTAAAACACAAATTAAATAGGGATGAAGCCAATATTGCTTCATGTTGTGTCCGAAGAGTGTTAGGTCCTTGTAAAAGAGGAGACCTATACTATACAAATAAAAAAAAAAGGAGCTATTGACTGGAACAGGGTACTTTTTAGAAAATTAAGATAAAAGTTCCTCCAATGCTAATTTTCCAATATAAACAAAACCACAAGAGGTAGCAGTGTGGTTTGTACATCCCCGCTCTGCGTTAATGTGAATGCATTTCCTCTGAATTACTCTTCCACTTCATATCCCTTGGAATTAATGATTAATATTTTTGGTATTATTCCAATTAAGCTAGAAAAAAGTTAACCAAGTCAATAACATATTAAAGTAAAAGATTGTTTGTAAGGTCAATATGAGATATTTTACATTCCTTAAAGGTGGGGTCATAGGGAGGGCGATAAAAGGCCCATGTTTTTGCAGTTTTTATAGCAAAATGTTTTTACCAAAATAAGATATTGCTCCAGTATAAAACATATAATTTTCTTAGAATGGTGATATAAACAGCTGATTTTCTTAAATAGGCTATCCGTCATGAGCATAGCGGCAATAGGTGACTAACTTTTTTTAAATTAAGAGAAAAAGTTGTCATTAAATTCCGGGACAGCCTTGACAGTTATTATTATTAAAAAAATGTTGAAGTTACCATATGGAGGAAATGAATATCTATGTTTGAACTGAAGCAATTTTTTATGTCTTACGAACAACATATTTTGCTATAAAAAGTGAAAAAACATTAGCCTTTCCTCACATTCCCTACATTCTCACTTAAATAGCACAAATAATGCAAGAGTTTTATTAAAAATAGTTTTGGTTTTAAAGTAGCAGAATTAAGTGGTTTTCACACAGGAAATAATCATATTTCAATAAAGCAAAAAATAGGTTTTTAAACAATTTTTTTCTTAATTAATACAGTTTTTGGTGCACTGTTTTTATACGGGTTATTCAAGGCCCTGCTATAAACCCTAATAGCTAGTTTTATGTAAGTTAGTCGAAGTATATTTCTTCAAGGTCAGGTAGGCGTATTTCATACCAAACTTGCCACAGTACTTTAGTCTCATTCAGGATTTCTTCTTTTTTTTATGTGTGCACACATCATACTACTTCGAGATTTTTTTTCTTTGTCTAATAACTTAAAACATGTGTTTCTTATTTTTACTACACATGACTATAAACATTTATTTTTACTTAACTTACGAATAAAATAGGTAGCTGACATGTCTGTCAAACACAGTGATGCTAAGATAACTCTTACAGTTAGTAAATTAACAGGATGTAATTTAAATTGTAAACATATTTTGTGATAATAACCTGATTACTATTTCTTTATGAGTTAACTTATGTTTTTTCCACAGGGTATGAATATGCACCTTTTAAATACATTTTGGTATTATTTTATAGGCACTTAGTGTAGAAGTTTTTTAACTATTCCTAACTACAACCACACATTATGGTGAACTTCAAATAATTATTATCTTATGTTAGCACATAGATGCAACTTAGAGAAAATATTTTTATAAAAACTACAGTAGTAATACGACACAACTTTTACTTTAATACTCATCTTTATATGATAGTTCTAAAAACAATTACACCTTATTTAAAGATTCAAAACAAAGTCTCATGCTGCGTCATCCAAGTTTCAGCATGACTTTCTGTATTCCCATTCAAAGCATGAAGCAAAAGATCGTCGGTGGTCAAATTATCGATGTTCAAACCTTGAGGTAATTCTTTTTCTCTTTTAAATGCCTCCAATACTCCTATTGGTCTCTGTAATTGTAACATATTAACCATATTTATATAACAAACACTACATCCAAACAGAACTTCAACCTTTGATAAACTACAGTACCAAAGTGTAACTTGGTCTAACACAAATAATTGATTTGAATTTATTTTCAAAAATTACTCCTGGACTTGGTCATTAAACCCAGGACTCTTGGCATAATGCTCCAATGCTCTTACTTACTCTATTAGGTAGGAACTGGAAAGTTCCTTGCCACCTATCCCTATCTTAAGTTAGTTCACCTCACTATACCCTCTCCCTACCTTGAGCTAGTTCTATCCAGTCCACCTCATTACACCCTATATTTTTCAGGTACAGGGTGGGGCCGGATGCCAGGCAAACCTCAGCATGTTGTCCATCACTTTCCTCAGCAAAGATCGTCTGAATGTTTCCTTTCCATCATGAACCTTCTAATTTTATCCTCCCATCTGCATCTTGGTTTTCCCTATGGTATCTTAGCATTGAGTTTGCCAATCTGTACCCGTAACATGGTTCTAGATTCTCCCTTTCACACTGCATATCCTGTCCACCTTAATCTGTGAGATTTGACTAGCCTAACAATGTCTTGTGATGAGTACAGGGTATGTAACTCATCATTATGTAACCTTCTCTGCAGCAGTCCAATCTCTTTTTGGACCATATATCTTCCTGAACTCCAATACACTACCAAGAAGATCGTAAGGATTTGTCCCAAGCTCAAAGCCATTGTTCACTCATTAGTTAAGGCACAACTTTGTGACTTTGGTTTCATTGTTTAGCTCAAGAAACTGATGATTCTACTTGTCCATAACTTCTTAAAATATGATTGAAGAATGACCCTGAGAATGGGATAACTCAGTGTTAAGAGCATTGGTGTGCCCGGCAAAGGGTCCATGGTTTGAATCCTGTGCCCAGGTGTCATTCTTAAACTAATTTAAATATATTGAGCTATGTTAACCTACCTCACTCCACCTTATTCAATTTTTCATCCACATTTTATTTTAATATTTCTCGCTATCCCAAAAATCCAAAAATATTCACTCTTATTTTTCACAAACTAAGCCTTAAGCTAAAAATATCTACATGGGAATCACGAATAAACTCACCCCTGCTTTGTAAAACTTGATAATATTGTATATTGCCATGAGAGGAATTGGAGCCATCACCAATAGCCACAAGACCAGTCCTGGTACTAATATTCCTATTGAGTACTTGGTCCAATCTAGCACCCACCAGCTATACACAGTCGCAACCTAAAAACAAGTAAAAATTGCATCACATGAACTGCAGCCATAGTTGACAACAAGAACAGTAAGCTCCATTCATTTTTTATTTTTCAAAAACAGTCTTGTTTCAAACATTGGTTGAATATGTCTCAAATGTAGGATGTGTGCAAGTTGGTCGACTACAAAATACATTATAGAGTGAATTCTCGCAAAAATCTACTTCTAAATAAAATAAGAACGATACCATACAGGCCTATTAAATGTATTAAAATGTGAAGAAAAGGTTAAAATTTAAATGTTATAAAAAAATCCTTCCCACTGAACAATTAATACCCACCATCTCAAAACAAGCCATCGCGGGTGGAGCTTGACCTCATTTATTTCAAGTCGAAAAGAATTGGGGAGATTGGGGAGTGCGGGAAGACATTTTATTTTTATCAGAGTTGGGTCAAATCCACTATTTTACGAATCCAAATCTCCACTTCAAATCTCGAATCTTGGAAAAAATTATTAACATAAGAAGAATTATAAAAATAATAGAATAAAAGAAAATACAATTAGTAATTAAATTTTAAACATTCTTTCTTGTAATCCATTTATTATAACATTCATACATTCAGTTGTGTGTTAAATTACTGGTCTGGGGTCTGGTGTTAAGTTCATTATATAATTATAATGAGTTCTGAACCGCCAATAAGCAGGATTAGAGTCTCGAATCCTCAGATATCCTTAAGGATTTGAGGGTCCCATCCCTAATTTTTATTGACAATTCAACAAACAAATTACAAACCTATTTTAGTTAAAATGTAATGTATGTTTACCATCATTGCTAGACTCAGCAAAATAGAATTGTATCAGGTTACATGGTTGTTTAAAAACTAACACACACTGTTTACACGATTGTGTATTATAAATAAACATGATAAAACTTAATTTACACATTCCCCAAAACTTGAGAAGCTCCACACAATTTGGTTTAGCATTCCACAAGGTCACAGAAACTTCTGTTGACCCATGATTCTTTGCAACACCAACTACAAACACGAAGGTAAATTTTCATTTCATTTATATAAGGTATTTAATGTACACTTTATGAACTGATTGATTATAAAAATTATAAGATTATAAGAATTTCTTTGTGCGAGAGCAAAATACCTCCCAGGGTTCTTTTATATGCTACCATTGACATGAGACCAACGGCTTCACATCTAAGTCTTGTGCTACAGATTTTTATCGCTCAGTAAAAATCTGTTGACTATGGATGAGTTTGAACCCAAAAACATTGGGTCCTGAGATTAGCACTTTAGCTCAAGTCCACGGAAGTTGACCGAATAAAACTAACTTACCAAGAAAATTATGGGGCTAATCATCCAGATGAGAGGATAGATGTGGTTGGTAGGAATATTTCTTAAGAATAACAAGTCGTTCATGAAACTATCCACACCATAAATATAGATGACTGCTATCAACTCAAACATAGCCAAAGGAATCAAGCTCATACCAACAGGGATAGTGTCCAGGACTTGTATTATGGACATTCCATCCTGAAATTGGCAAATATTCAAGTGATGTAAAAAAAAGTATTATGTAATTTATTTTCCAAATTAATTAATCAAAATATTTAAAGGAACCTCCAACTAAAAACTAGTTTATCTTATACTGTTCCCTCTTTAAGTATTCTTGCCTTTTCAAAATCTGGTTTAGGTAACTGATCTTACAGTAAGGAATAAAAATTAATGAGTCAAAAGAAATCTAAATGTAGTTTTTGAAAATACAATTTTTTGAACTGTATAGATTATCTTAATTATTAGAATCCATGTCACTCTAAGTGATTAAAGCCCCCCACACACGATGCAGGTTCTTTATTAGATTTCTTGCTGGCTTTCGCTGAGCGTTGTGCGTGCTGCACTGCTGGGTTGGCTTCAGACAAGGCTCACCATCTGCTGACCGTGCAGCTAATTTAGGAGAGCTGCGAGATACACGCTAGTCACATGACTGAAGGCTGCTTTCTGATTGGCTCACCTCCCGAACCAGCAGGGAATCTAGCACGAAAAGTAGCATCGGACCTATCAAGGGAAACCAGCAGGCTAGCTAGCAGCCGAGCCACCGAGTAAGTGATCTAGCAAAGAATCTTGCACTGTGTGCGGCGGGCTGCCCATGGTGGTGAAAGCTTGATGATAACATGGGTTTTTGTGTAAATATTATATTTTCTACCAGATTTTCAAGTGCAATGAATCCCTACCAAGTTAAAAGTTAAAAGCTATCTTATGGTTTACAATAATGTAACTTCGGATATTCTTCAGAGTGCCATACTAGTAAAAAACTATTTCATGTTAGGAGTAGTTATTTTATCTTAATTCAATAGCATATTGTTTTATTAAATAATCTTTAGAAAGTAATAAAACTTGCATCTCCAAAATAATACAGGTACACTCCTTTTACCCTCAATGGTAGCAAACTTACTTTAGTGGATTACACTATGGTGTTGGACTATAGTGTAATCTGTCAAGGTAAGACTGTCAATTTTATGGGTTAACGGAGGCTACCTCTTTTGATTCTGCTATTGACCTTGTGTATTGACACATATATAAGCTTGATATTAGTAGCCTCACCTGAATAAATACTAACTTTTGTAACACATGGTATCGACAACATGAACATAATTCCCATCACTATAAAGTATGTGTTGTTATAACCAATTTTGTGGCAGAGCTTTGGAGCAAACTTGTCAATTGATGATATGATTACTATTATAGTCGTGAACTGGAAAATATAAAGATACATTTTTATTTAATAAAAATAATTGTATACTCTAAAATCAGACTAGTTTTTTTTAGAGTGCTCCAGTTTAAACGATCTTTGTCTTGAAATATCTAACCTAAGGTAACAGGATGACCTGGGTGAATTAAAAAAAAGTATACTCGCATACACCTGATAAGATGTCGGAAGTGAATCAATAAAGTTAATTTGTAAAGAAATTAAAATAGTTTTTTTTAATATTTGGAAAAAAAACCTTGAAAATAACAATTTAGAACTGAAGCTTTATTATGAAAAATAGTGAATTTATAGTGAGGGATGGCAAGATCTTAAAAATATACTTAACCTGCAGACTGCTCAAAACATTAATGTTATGATTATACAATTAATTATATCAAAACCAGGCCTTCATCATGGTTCAGATTCCACATTAAACTGTAGATCCTCCAATTCATCTCACAATCATCCTACCATTACACATTAGTGTGTGTATAACCCGAACAGGTAGTAAAATGCGGTGCTAATAATAATAATATAACATCTAAAAACACTCCATGGTGTCAGACCGCAAGTAAGCTATATCGACTGAGCGGCCACACTATTTTGGCGAAGATGGTGCCAACATTTGTGGATAGAGGGTGTAATGTGGTCAGTAATAAACCCTACAGCCGTTATTCTCCGTTTTCAAGACTGGAGTTGCTTCTTTATTCAAGTAGCCCCTCTTATTCTCCTCACGAGGCTAAGTTGACCTTGTTGTAAACACAATTCTTTACAGAAAGATCTGGAAACGTCAAGGACTGAACCTTCCTAATCCCAATTCCACTAGCTTAACCAACCCAAAAAAATATTAAGATGCGGTGGAAAAAAATTGGTATTTTATAATATCTTGGAAAACAAACTTACCGAGCTGCTCGCTGCTGTGGTAACAAATACAAAGTAAAACAATGCCCTGGTAATGTTTGGTGCTGCTGCAATTAGATTAAACGCTTCTGAATACACCACAAAAACAAAGTGGGGTCCTGAAAATACAAAAATAAAAGTTACTATGAAGATTTACATAGTGAGCTTACATGCCAAGATTTAAAAAATAATTTGTTATTGGGTGCTCCCTTGCGTTTGACATAGAGTCCCATTCCAAACATGTCCCCACCTTATATAGTATTTCCCACAACGGTATAAGGCAGGGAAGTTTCAAAGGATAGCTGAAAACAGGAGAGCAACCCAGAAGCTTAATTTTGCCATCTCATTTCTCTATTAGAGTACATGCAATATGATTTATAATACAACCACAAGCAACATATTAAGTGTTTCATATGTAGTTACAGTGTGGCTGGGGCTTATTAAGACGGGATCATCAACATCCCAAACAGCCACGGACAAAGGTGGGGTCCAGACCGCAGGGTTATGGGAGACTTATTTCCAACTTATTAACAGTTTAACTTAAGGGGAAGAAATTGATGGATATTTAAAGGAAGTGTACCTTTACTACTAGCGAGGAGAAAATAAGGAAAAAATTACAGAAATAAATCAGAGGTGGAAACCACACTTAGTTCAAACCTCACCCTTCTCGTTTGACGTCTTTGATGATGTGACTATATAGGTAGATACCGAGCTATGATGATTTTTGCTTAAATAAGTGGACAGGCAACTAAGTGCCTGAAAACGGTAATGGTGAAATGCCTCAAAGTGGAGTGGAAAATAGGGTGGTGAGGGGAGAGCGCTTAGAAGAGAACTGGTGAAGGAAATGTCAAAGATGAGCCTTAGTGAAATAAAAAGGTTAAGAGTCTGGTCCATATGTAGAAAAAATAAAGGGGAATCATAAAGGATAAGTGAAAATAACGAAGGTAAAAGTTTTTTAAAAGGGCTGGGCTGGCAGAGAAGTGAGTTATGAGGGCATGTGTGGTTAAGTAGTGGAAAAGTTAAGAGAAAACTTGGGTCGTAAAAGGGATAGGAACTGGATGACTTTCTGAAATGATATATACAAGTACACATAACCTAACTTCATTTATAACAGACAACATGGTGTTGGACCAGACAGCATTATTAAATCCGTCCCAATCAGTTAAGACAGTGCGGTCGAACCTGTCTTGATTCATGGGCGAACTTGCTTAATGCATCAAATATAGTAGGCCACAAACAAAATTAAAAAAGCAATGATATGCTAGTAATTTTTTTTTTTACCTGCTTCAGTGGCCAAATGGTCTAAAGCATCACTATCGTGTTAGACGGGTCTCTTGAAGACTGGGAGATCAGAGTTTGAATCTTATTTGAGGTTGGGTTTTCCTAAATTGTTTCCCACTCCCCTTTCGCGTAAATGCAAGTAGATTACCTCTAAAATGCTTCCTTCCTCATCTGTACATATATGTGCATAACCTGAACAAAACATTTTGTTTTTCGATAATGCAGATCACTATTATGGCGTGTGTTTTTTTTAAAAACAAGTTGAGATTGGCAGGTTGTAGGTTGGACTGCACAGAATTAAGTTTCCTGTGACACACACATCGATGGTTGCATGGTCTACCTGGTCATTTGAATCACAGCCATACTAGGGGTAGTTTTCTTTTTCCTAAATGGTTTAGCACTTTCCCTCCACAAAAAGAGAAGTGCATTTTCTTTAAAATCATGCCTTCCTTGTACCTATTTCCCTAACATAATAATTAATGTATGTGTTTAAACCAAGTAGGGATGAGGTTACTGGGGAGTGGAGGAGTTACATACCCTGTATTCATCACAAGACATCGTTAAGATAATCAAGTCTCATAGATTACGGTGGGCAGGACATGGAGCGAATGGGAGATTATAGCTTGTTCAGGTTACTGACCAGCAAACCCAATGGGAAAAGACCATTGGGAAGATCTAGACACAGATGGGAGGATAATATAAGAATTGACCTGAAAGAGATAGGATTTAATGAGATATACTGGATAAAATTAGCTCAAGAAAGAGATAGGTGGTGTGCTTTTGTAACTGCGGCAATAAATTTTCGAGTTCCTAATGCCATAGAGTAAGTAAGTAAACAAGACACTAAGACACAGTGGAAAAAAGTTACCTGTATGTGTAAAGTTGGCTATACTTTCATCAGAAGCACTCGCCTTGATGCCGAGGATCTCAAACACAAACATGCTCGCCAGCACAGAGAGTATTATGACGAGCACAGAAGATAGGATAATGTTGAACCGCACATCCCTTCTAACACAGGCGTAGGAACCAAACATTATCAAGGGGCCCAAAGCAACCCCAACTGAATACATGGCTTGCTCTAGAGCATAGTACCATACCTGTTATGTATGAAAATAAACTGTTTAGTTACTTAATAATATACACTTTGTTTATATATATATATATATATATATTTTATTAAGTATTATATATATATATATATATATATAACCTGCAAGCTTTTGAATGCTTTTTAATATTCTTATTTATATCATCATCATTATTGGTATTATTAATATTATTATTTTAGCAATTTCATTCTGACCTCTATGTCAGCAGGCCATTGAAAGATTATACCCTTCCCTTAATGTAAAATTTTTATTTAGGACTGTTTTTTATTATTATTTAGTTAGCTGTCTTGAGGAGAAACAATAAAGTTATCTGGGAAAGAGTGGGGGTACAGCGAGTACATTATATAGTAGAGAAAGCAAGACTGAGATGGTATGAGTATGTTGTGTGGACGGAAAAGGAAAGGATGTCAACAAAAATGATGGGGGATGAATTATGTAAGAAAAAGACTGCATGAGAGGCCAAGAAAGATATGGAAGATAACAGAAAGTATGCAAATGAGACAAGAATAATGGAAGCTATTGAAGGAGGAAGAATGGTTTGCACATATAGGAAGATGGAGGTATTTTTTAAACCAGCGTTCCCCAAACTGTGGTTCGTGAACCCCCAGGAGGTTCACGAAATCTTCCAAGGAGTTCGCTAAAATATTTCTTTAGTGGCGGATTTTTGCAACACTTTGTGAGGAAAGGGGAAGCATTTAAGACTGTTTATCGTCTCACACTGAAGTCAGGTGGTTATCTCAAGGTAGGACTCGTACAAGATTGTTTGAACTTAAACACAAAGTTTTCATTTTTCTTACCAACCATCCCTTTCACAAAGCAAAGTGTATGCAAGATCAAATGTGGTCAAGGCTTTGGCCTATTTGGCAGACATTTTCTCAAAAATGATCAGTTGAAAACTTTCTTCAGGGGTCAAATAATAACATTTTTACTGTGCAAGAACGTATTGAGTTGATCATAAAAAAACAAGTTTTGGGAAACGTGTTTAATTAGCAATCAAACGGAGTGCTTTGATACCCTTCACAACTTCATGGTAGAAAATCAGCTTTCTTTGGATGAAAATGTAAAGAACGTGGTTATAGAACACTTAAAGGGACTTGGAGAAACCTTCATAGAATATTTTCCAGCCATGTCCAATAATAACAATTGGATTCACAATCACCTGGAAGAGACAGCAGTTTGAAATCCTACACATAAAGCGTTAGTGAAAAAGAGCAGCTTCTTGAAATTTCCACTGATTTTGAATTAAAGAAAAGCTACAAATCTTCGTCATTAATTGGTTTCTGGTATAATTTTAAAGGATGGGGGGGGGTTTCATTGTTAGAGAATAAAGCTATTACAGCTTTTTTACCATTTTCTTCTCAAGTATTTGAGCGAGAAACTTTTTCTTCGTATGCCTATTTAAAAAATAAATACAGAAACAAGCTCAATGCTGAACGTGACTTGAGACTTTATTTATCGTCTATGGTTCCTGACTTTAAAGCTTTGTGCCATCCAAAGCAAGAGCATCCTTCTCACTAAGTCACGTGAAGAGGTGAGTAGTTTTAAAACTTGTTAACAATTTTGAACCTTAAATCAGCATGGAATTTTGTGATTAAAGGCGGGTATTTCAGTTATGTCAATGCAGCAATTTCCAGTACCACTTTAAAAAACACATGAAATGTGATAATATTGTGACAGTAAAGATAAGAAAATGTTGCTACAGTACTTTGCTTATTTAATTTCAGACTTAATTTTTAAGACAAATGTATAATTATTTGCACTTGTACTTAAGTTGTTTCAAGATTATTCCATTATATTTGGTGGGGTATCCCAAATTACCTACCAAGCTATACGAGGTTAATTTAAAGGTAATAATAAAAATTAGGTATAAAATTAAATGAATGGCTATGGATATTTACCAGAGGGTTTGTGCACCTCAGATGTGTGTGAAAGGGGTTCGCGAGTAAAGAAAGTTTGGGAACCGCTGTTCTAAACTGTCCCGGCACAGGCTGGTAACAGTTGATGAGGATATGATAAGTTAGTAAAATGAAGTTTAAATTTAACTGTCATATTTTCATAGCTTGAGGAAAAAAAAGTTTGAATTAAAAGATTGATTTAATAATGTTTTGTGGATTTTTTTTATAAGTTCTTTTGTCTGTTTAGTCCATCACTGACTTACCTAAATAATATCAGCAGAGTTGGGTGTATACACCCCAATTTTTTATAGGAAGGCCTTTTAGAAAATATAAGCATATTTTTTGCGGTGAACCTTGATAGCATGTTAGTATTTTATTATTATTATTTTATAGGTTTTGATAATAGCTTTCAAAAATGACAGCTGCAGATCACATGACCTGACATATAAATATGTGAATTTTTTTTTTGCACTTTTATTAATCACTTTCAAAAATGACAGCTGCAGATCACATGACCTGACATATAAATATGTGATTTTTTTTTTGCACTTTTATTAATCGTTCAGGTTATATGCATATTTACTAATTAATCTATTGTGTTAGGGATGATAAAGATTAAATTTAAAGAAAGTGTTCTCACATAGGCATAGAAGGAGAATATAAAATAATTTAGGAAAAACCATCCTCAATGCAAACATTCGAGATCAGAACGCCAATCATTCCATCATTAGCAGCCCAGTCTATTGCAAGAATGACGCTTTAAAACCACTCGATGACTGAAACGGGCTATGTGAATCTAGATCTAGTCTTTTTTTTAGCTATGAGATCTTCCTCTGTATAAGTATAGCGCTCCCTGGATGGATGTTCTCTTTCAAAACCAATGTCAGTACAATTCCTATTATTTGCTCTTCTGATACCTTTCCTTAAATTACCTATTCCATTTAACAAGACTTGAATGGGTAATAAGATGCAGTGCCTTTTTTTAAATGTCTTAATGTCCTCATGGACTTTTCAAAAATTATCCTAATTTATTTAAATGCATGGGACAAGAAGGGTGAATTTTAAAATATGCGTCAGTATTTGACTGAAAACCACTCCTAATGTGCCCAATCAAAGAGGAATCTTCTGGTTCAGTGTTAGGAGGATAAATGACACCAGTCCTGCTGGTTTGTGTTGGGGAGTAGAAGAATAGCGGGGTGGGGAGCAGTTACGAAGAGCAGCAGCTCATGACTAAACTTTTGAAACAAATTATACACTGAAAATATTAATAATAATATTTAGCACCGCGTCTTACTACCCGTTCGGGTTATACGCTCTGAAAATATTAAAATTTCCAAATTACTTATATAATGGTTGCAATTCCCCCCCC